>JAOTRO020176657.1:0-11726 GCA_028566515.2 Pyracantha coccinea | reverse complement strand
ATTTGTAAAATCACAAGCAACATAGTGAAAGGCAAAGTGGAGTCACCTAACATTCCATCCAACTAATTAAAATGGATTAGTGGCCAATTAGGCCATCCACATTTTATAACAAACATAAGTTTTTATGATCCAATTCGTGATGTATTTTAATGATTTGAATTGTCTATCTTTTAAGATATCATTCATAGATCATTCTTATAAAAAATTTAGACAAAGAACCTTAAACATTTAAGTCATATGGTTTCAAAATTGAGTGATTTTTGGTAGATGTGATATTTGAGAGAAGACTTAGATAATAGACGGTTTGCATCGTTGAAATACATTACCGAATGTGTCACGCAAAAAACTTGTATAAAGAAAGTAGTGCCACGAATTTGTATATATATCTATATATAAAGGAAAGTGTCTTTTATAAGAAGATATCAAGTAAAAGAGGTTGAGCTAAGCTTCACAATTATTCGTAAATAACTTGATGTCGAACTTAGTCATTGTAGAAGGCTTATCTAAAATCTTCTAGAAGGCTTATCTAAAATCTTCTACTTACACGTAAAGAAGAACACCACGAGATAGTAATACTAGTTGCCAAACCAATACATTTGTTTTGCTTGAAACGCTGGTGTTTTGAAAAGAAAAACGTAGTATTGCAACAAGTTTGGTGCTAACTAATAATGCATAATGCATGTCAGTTGATATTATTTTATCATATGTGCATATTCCGCTCGTTAATTTTGTGTTAGTCACCATAACCACATGACTCATTGGTGATTAATAGTTATTATTAAACTTAAAAATCGAATTATATATGCTAAGACAGAAGATTAAGTTTAGATTTAACCAAGTGATATCAAGCCCATGATGTAAGTCAAGGAATGCTGAAATGCCTCTTTTAGTCTTTCCGGCCCTTGAAAATATAGATTACCGTGGCGAATTCACCAGCTAGTTCCTTTTGTAAAAGCCATATTTGTCGATTTGCCCCTGAACTTGTATGGAGCTGCTAATTTCTCCATTGAACTTTAATTTTAGCCGATTAAATCCTTGAACTTTTATAAATAACCAATTTCCCTATGGCATTTTTGGATTTTACAATATTTCATCTAATTTTCCATTCATCTTGATCACAGAAACAACACATGATAACTATATGAAGACAAAAAGGATGAAAAATTGGATGGATGAAAAATTGAATGCAAGTTTTTAAAATTTAACGGCATGGGGGAATTGGCTACTTAAAAAAGTTATGGAAGTAATCGGCTAAAATTAAAATTCAAAGGGAAAATTAGCTAATTATAAAAGTTCAAATGAGATAATCAGTTAAAATTAAAATTAAAAAAATAAATTAATAGCTCCATACAAATTCACGGAATAATTCAACAAATACCTCATTAAAAACATTTGATATGACTCGGAACCAACTCAATTTTTTATTAAAAATATTGAACTAATTGTGCTGGAGCTTAGCCAGCGTTGGTCCTTGAGGCCGGAAAGGGATCATTTCCGAATCTCTTCCTCTTAATCCACCAAATTAGTAGATCTGTACCATTGAAATTCGATTCAACGATTACAAATAGGGGCCTATTTTAAAAGTTATAATAACTTTAGCCGTTGAATCAAATTTCAATGATATGAATCTACTGATTTGGTGGATTAGAAAGAAGGGATTAGGAAATGATCATTTTTCCTTAAAGGCCAACCCAAACAGGGATCGGATGACAAGAAACTTCTAGCAAGATCGTGTGAGGCTAAGGGACAAAATTTACAAGGGGTATGTGCACAATGCGTGTTGACTAGACAAACACGTAAGATATTTTATGTTAGGACGGACACAATAAAAGTACATTTCAGTTCTAAGTAAATTCCTCTCATCTGCGTTTGAAAAATATATATACGGTTATAACAATAAAGAGAAAACATATTTTCAGTTGTAACGAAATAGGAAAAAAAGAGGCCTTTTTGTTTGTTCGTCAACAATGTCTTAGTCATACCACATGAACATGATAACGTACAAAACCAAACTTGCAATACTTTTCCTATAAAAACGTAGTTTGGGGTAATAAATCTGCAAACTGGGAAACTCAATATCTGCAACCGATCAAAGGTTGAAGATTGAAGAAGAGAAAAATAGGCGCCCTTATTTGCTTTGCTCTCTCTCTCAAACTTTCTCTCTCAAACTTTCTCTCTCTAACTCTTTGAAGCCTGCTTGCAACGTCTCCTTTTTCTTCCTTTAAATAAAAAACAAAGTTAAATAGAGCATTCGGAGTAGATACAATACAAATATATTTATATACACATAGAGAGGTCAACACACACTCATAAATCTCTATCACCACCTCCCCTTCTTCTTCCTCAAGCGGCTTTGATTTCACGGTATGTCCTCTCTCTCTCTCTCTACAATTTTGTTTGGGATTCTATATTTCTCTCTTCTTCCGCTCGGTCTCTATGGTCATATGTTGTTTGAGAAATTTGGGATGTTTGAATTTCTTTCTGGGTTTAAATGGTTCTGCTTCTGATTGAATCTGTTTTTGTTAGTCATCCTCGAAAACAAGACATGGGTTGTGCATGTTTTTCTCCTCTCTTTGATGGGTCGGTGCCTGATTTTCCATATTTTTTAAAGTTCAATTTTTAATTTTTGTAGTTATAGATGCTTTTCTCTTTTCTGAAGTGATAACTTCAAGTTAATTTCAATGGTATGTAGCTTCAAGATGAAGCTGCTTCTACTTATTTAGATTACTGGGTTTTCTCCCTTTCTGCATAGGTTTCCAGTGGTTCAGAAATGAATTGTTTTTCAGCATTTTGGCTGTTAGATTCCCATGCCGTTAGGGTTTTTGATGAAATTCATGAAAAAGAAGTTGGTAGTTGCCAAGATGTAACCCTGCATTCCAATTCAGAAGTCAAAACCTGCATTATGAGCACCTCATAGTCTCCTAATTAAATTTTCTACCCGGTCAACTTCTAGTTACTGACCCCTGTGATAATAGATGCAACTGAATGAAGCCTGAAAACCCTCAAATCGCATGTTTATGGTGGCGGATTGGTTTTGGTTTCAATCCGATATGTTGAGAGCATTCAATTTTGTGTGGAATTTGTGCATGATTTTCAATAGCTTGTTGGGGTTTCATATTATGTGTTGCGGTTTAATGATACGGGTTCTACACTTTGGGGAATCAGAATTTGATAGGCACAAAGCTTGCCAGTTCCCTTTGTGTTTGAGAGGGATAAGTTTATTTTGTGTTTCCTGTTATTCTGAAGAATCTGAAACCCTGCCCCTTTTGTTGAACGTCACGGTATTTTTCTTCTTCTTCACTTTTTATGGCTTTGAAATCTAGTTGTTGCATTTGATTTTCCTGGAGGGACGAATTGGAAATCTAGTCGTTACCTAGTGTCTGCATCTTTTCAACATCATCTTCATTTTTACCTTGGTTTCCTAGTCTTCTGTATTTTGGGTTTTCTTATGCTTCCCTTCTAACTTAATCATCATTGGAGCCTTTTCCGTTGTGCAATATGCTGTCTTACACTGATGTAGCAGTTGATTTGCAATTTTTTATTTTGCCATATCATGTAAACTTTTGTGACTGAAAACACTTAAAATCGACTCTCTTTTATCAAAGCCAAGATATACTGAAGTAGTCTATGTTCCGAGAAAATCAAAAAGTACAATTCTTTGAAGCAGTGTGGCCAGTAGCCCTCGCAAAATTTTGTTGTTTTCTTTTTGGTTGGTGAATGGGGATTCTCGATGCATTTCTATTGCAAAATGAACAACTTTGTGAGAACATTGTGGTAGTAATTGGAACTTCTTGTGAATGTCCGTTCCGATTTTCTTGTCACCATTTTTCAACTTACCTCCAGTTAATACGATATGTTTGGATACATGCAGACCAAGCACATCAGATATTTTATGGATAAAGCAGGACTTGGCAAGGAGGCTCCTGAAGAAGTGACTCGTGAGTCACTTATTGCCATTTCGTACTCTTTACCAGAGAAGAATCTCACTTCAAAACTATCTTCTGGAAAGTTGAATGGCGAGGCAATAGATACTGATGGAGAAGAGAAGTTTAGGTCTGAGCTGATCTCCATTTCGTATACAGAGTCACCGGAAGTTGGAGGCTTACCCGTTACCATGGGAGAACTTAACGGCTAGGGTGCAGGCGGTTCCTGTATTAATAGAAACCGAGTAATACTGTGTGCATGGACTTGTACTGTGGAAGTTGTTTACATATTCTGTAAAATAAACCTTCAAGAGTTCCTTGAGACAATGAATGAAAAAACTTCCTGTCTTCTGTGTCTGTGTTTGCTGCTGGTTGTGAAATTTGGGTTTTGTATCTCTGCCTGCCTCGAAGTTTACTCTAAATCTTTTGGCACTTGTGTTATCAATTGTTGGGACCCACAGCTCGCCTGCAATGAATAATATAAACTGTGTTATCTTTCATGGTACTTTAAAACTTTAGAGATGAGATTGAAAGTTTCAGATTTTGCTTATGGGATAAAGTGTTTTGCAGTTTGTAGTTTGATGATGAATTTATTATTAATTGATAGGTTTATAATTTTTTTCTTATAATTAATTTCAACATAACTGGAAATTTTCATATAGTATTAGTAATATGTGCATGATAAACTCCAAATCGAACCTAAGTGCACAGCAATATTGGTGAACCGATTACATCGGTTTAAGCCATTATGGTTCGGGGTGGTTTGAAATTCAGGCAAATCGTGGTGTGCAGTTGGGGTCGTGGTTTGTACCCAAAAGTGAACCAATCCAAACCGTGTCAACTCCTAATACATTTTATTACACTGGTAGAATATTCTACAACTAAAAAACAATTAAACCTTGCACAATAGACTAGTCAGATGAGCTAGTCAACAAGTTACAAGTTTGATACTAATGGAAAACATAGTTGTGAGATATAAACTTAAAAGAATAGAAATCTCACTAGTCAAACTCCACCAAGTTTAAGTTTAATAGCAAATATTCATACACAGAAGCTTATTCACTTATCAGATCACACAATACCAAGAAGTAACAATAATATAAGAATGTAAGTTAAATCAAAATATGTTGTGAAATCAACGGTATGTGTGTAGTGGAATAAAGTAAATAAGATACAATATTTACGAGGTTCGTCAGGTGTGCTTATGTCCTCGGGCAGTAGCAGTAGTCTCTCATATTATCATACTGAAATTACAAAGTAATGGAAACAATACATTGTATCTATGCTTCTCTATCATATTTGTGTGCTGATAGGCCTTTATATAGAGAAACTTTATTTTCTTTGTTAAGGTCAATAAATGTGAAAGTAGACAGCACAACTTTAACATTTGTTGGCTGTTGGTGCCTTTTTTTTTCAAGTGGGTCATCTACCTTTATAACACTTCCCCTTGGATGACCACAGTTTTTTAATTGACTGTCTCCATTAGAACTTCATGATATGAATAGGTGGTCTAAGCAAAGAAAAAAAGTACTTTGCTCATATGGCCAATGTAACGTACTCTTAGACACTCCCCAAGATGATATCTCCCCCTGATTAGAATAAGCTTTGGATTAATTAATTAATTTGTCATTAACCCAATACGTGATAGTTGGAGTGTTTGCTTCTAAAGGTGAATCACATGCACTCCAAATTTGATTGGCCATAGGTCTTAACCATACACATGTATTTCTGAGAGATATAAAGATGTAGCAATGAATGCTTGTTTCCTTGATCGTTGCAAGATCAATCTATTTTCATATGTAAATGCTAATCATTTCTGAGAGCGATCTGAATGTAGACTAGAGAGATATTTAGATTTTGCTTGCTCAATATGACCATGGCTATTAGTGAGTTCTTTGGAATAGAACAAGCACATGTCTATAATTTTCTGGAGATATCAATAGATAAACTTTATTTCATTGCAATACCCATTTTGTTGGTATTGTGCTCCACATGAAATGTAATAATTGATTCAATATATTGGGCTAAATACAGTAAGGCACATACTTCACTAAGATAAGGTACTTCTGGACCAAATATCAATTCATCATTTACCTCACGAGGATGAATGACCTTTCTTAGTGCTTAAAAATTAATTAACCATTTGAGTGTTCAACTCATGATCTTCAAACCACATGGTTTTTAATACCATAAACTTTCGGTGGATAAGAAATCGTGTTGGCATATCGTTCGATCTACAGCTCGAGACAATATTCCTTTCAACACTTTATAATCTGTCTAGACTCTTCAGGAGTCTCAATTTTATATGAACTCTTACAAGAGATTTAGAATGTTGCAACAATATAATGAAAGTACTCCCTTTGGCAATTTTATACCATCTATTAGTATTGAGCACATAATGTGTGCTTTACACTTCCAGGGCTTACTTTAAGCAATTTGAATCATTCAGGGATTTTTTACACTTCATGACACATTCTCCTTTAGAATTTGTACAAAGCAATTTGCCTCTATGTATACTTGAGGGATTTACTTGCGGAGATATGCTTCGGGCATATATATCTCTCCACTGAAATGAAGGAGTTTGACAATGAGAAATCATGTTTAAAAGAGTATATAACAATTTCAGGTTTCAACTAGGAACCAGGTGTCATATCATGTAAGTGTATTTCACTGTATTACAAATGTCAACATGTAACCTTCTGGGTTCAACATCATTTGACGATTTGTACTATAGGTCTATTTTTCCATGTTCTTAATAAATTGTAATGGAATTGCCTTTCTCCATTTTGGCCATTTTGGCCAATAATTTTTCTTTTTAGTCAACGAACAAAAGAACGTGGTTCAATATCAAAACAACTCACTGATGAACTTATTAGCTACAGTAAAATCAAAATTAACATTGGTAATCATCAATTGTTGATCCCATAATTCTCATGTGCATGCATATTTATAAGCATTTCAAAACTTTGGATATCCTTGCCTTTTCAGGGGCTTTACCTTGTCTTTTCTAGGATAGTCATTTCTTATTAGATGAATTGTTTGAGCATTTGGATCATAACCTCCTCTAGAGCATTATAGAGATTGGATTTTTAATCTCCACTTATAGGGAGTTAAATCATTGGAGCCTACACATTGATTATGCTTCAGGATGAGATATATTAAAATTGCAGAGTCCATGGATTATCCTTTTGGAACTTGAATCCATGAGGCAATTGTCATGCTTTAGGCATGCAACTGTTCAATAGTGCTAAGTTTATGGATAGTCTGACTGAGACTTCAATCCATATAACATCTTTGTAACTTGTAATCAATTAGAAATTTTCATTACCTTTTTGTACATCATGTGAATTATATAAACTGGTAGTGTTTGTTGGGCCGTGAGTAGGATCCCCATCATTGAACTATGGTCTTTCATTCACTTAGTCAGCCACCAATTTTCTCCCTTTGGACTTTTATGGGCTCATCGTTGATCATTCTGCTCCAGTCTCTTGTACAGTAGAAATGGTGCGCGACCTTTACCCTTGGATGGTCCATCACTTCTTGGTGAACCATCCATGCTTGGCAGCTTCAGTGTAAAGAGCCAACAGCGTACCAATTATTCTGCAGTGTTGTTAACTTGAGACTCGGCTCCAACAACATTTGAAGATGACTACTTAAGAGCAATGCAAGGTAAGCAATCAGGGAAAGGTCCCAGGCAGTCGGTTCCTGACTGGAAGTTTGATTTCAGGTTCAAACTAATTACTTTCTTTCTCATTGTCTTACAGGTAAGAGCAAGGGCAAAGGAAAAGACAGGGAAAGAGCATGATATGAGATACTCTTGCTCTCGACCCTAATGATATGAGATACTTTTGCTCTTAAAGATAAACAGTAAAAGGATTTGATGCTGATGTAAACCTTTTCAATCAAAAGGGGTCTTGCTGAGAAAATGAGTTTTGGCATTTTAAGGGACTTAAGGTATTAGAGATAAGGAAGACTTCATATGTTGAGAGGTTTGGTTGCAGATGCATTATCGGTACGGAAGATGAGTTAGGTGTTTTGGAGGTGTGCTTTGCCATAGAGGACGAAGGTCGACATATATAGGGATTTCTCAATAGCAGGTAGTGATACGGTTGTGACCTTGTCACCTACGCTTGTCGGTAACAATGGTGTAGTTGGAATAGTGAACTCTGCTCATTTTAACTTTGCACGAGATATTTTGACAGAGTTGTCCTTGATACCAGAGAGCTGAGATTGCGTCTGAGAAATGTTGATGAACTTTATTCAGGAAAATCTGGCTTTTGAAATTTGGAAAGCGGTGTCTCTTCGACTTTTGAACAAGTGATCGTGGTGTCTCTCCTTTTATAGATGTATCAATTGTATCCAACATGTACGCTTTTAAAATTGCCCGCCTGGGAAAATTGTCTCTGTTGTATTTCTCAGATTCACTATGTCCAACGTTTTTCTTTAATCATTTCTAAAAATGGCTTGCCCATCCAACCTTTGTTTAGATTTGAGTCTCAAAGGAGATACACAAGAGCCGCGTTAGGATAATATATGGTGCCCGCCCTTTTTATCCTTTAATGGCCTTTTTACAATTGGAGGCTCTGTGATGAGGGATGATATAACGACTACAATAATAGCTAGGAACCTTTTCACTGCCAGAGATAAAAGAATAATTTCAAAGAGGTCTGATGAATTGGCTGTTCAAGACTCTTTGGCTTTCAATGTTCAATATGCAGGTTCTGTATCCAACATGGACCAACGTCTAGTTTCTTAAAGTCGCCAAGTCAAAGCATTAATGGCTGAGGTATCAAGTCTTAAACAAGAAATTAGAGGGCTCATGTAACATCCCACGTTGCCCAGGGAGTGGATCATGTAAGTCTTATATGTATATTCACATCTCTACCTAGCACGAGGCCTTTTGGGAGCTCACTGGCTTCGGGTTCCGTAGGAACTCCAAAGTTAAGCGAGTTCGCTCGAGAGCACTCCCAGGATGGGTGACCCACTGGGAAGTTCTCATGTGAGTTCCCAGAAACAAAACCATGAGGGTGTGGTGAGGGCCCAAATGGACAATATCATGTTATGGTGGAGTCGAGCCCGGGATGTGGTGGGGGCCTGGGCCTGGATGTGACAATTTGGTATCAGAGCCAATCACTTGCCAAAAATGTGCCGACGAGGACGTCGGGCCCCTAAGGGGGTGGATTGTAACATCCCACATCACCAGGGAGTGGATCATGTAAACCTTATATCTATATTCCCATCTCTACCTAGCACAAGGCATTTTGGGAGCTCACTGGCTTCGGGTTCTGTAGGAACTCCGAAGTTAAGCGTGTTCGCGTGAGAGCACTCCCAGGATGGGTGACCCACTGGGAAGTTCTCGTGTGAGTTCCCAGAAACAAAACCCTAAGGGCATGCTGGAGGCCCAAAGCGGACAATATCGTGCTACAGCGAAGTCGAGCTCGGGATGTGGTAGGGGCTCAGGCCGGGATGTGACAACTCAAGCACGAGAATAAAGAACTGCACAAATTTGCAAATATTTACTCGACGAGCATGAAAAGAAAGCTCGACTAGCTGCAGGAATCCGAAAGTCGGATTCAAAGTGATCACCAAAGATTCGTGGCTATATTCTGAAGGCAACTGGTGCATTCCCCTTCTGGTGTTTTGCCAAGTGTTAGGGCATCACATGATCAATCTCTAATGCCTTTTTCTTCTGGGGTACTGCCAAGTACTGAGGCTTCACATGAGCAACCACCTTTGTGAACCACCCCCCCCAACCCCTAAAATTTGTTTGTTTTTGTAGTTGTAACTCATGTGTATGTATAAATTATTTTTTTCTCCCATTTGATTTTATACATGTTAGAAAGCTTCTACTTTAGCTTGTTATATATGGGAACCCATGGAAACTTCTGGTTCCATGAATATGATCCAATGAGCCCTTAAGTATAGATATTTTCTAATATCATATGCTTCCACATAAGTTCTCGAGCATTATGAATTCATGAAAGTATCTCTTGTGTAAGATGCCAATGGTCAAAATCAGGTTTTGCTAAGTTCACCATTATCTTATTCCCAAAGGGAAGAAATTCAAGTATGACAGAAATTGCGATAATTAACTCATAACACATATAACATAAGTCTACACAAAATGTTAGAACTTCAAGTTCTTAACGTTATTCATGTTTTGAACCTCAAGTCAAAACATTATTCACATGTACTCGAAATTTATTTTCAAAATTGACATCATTAGAACCCTTGTGTTCATATTTTTGGAATTCATACCCACACTTAATTTGTACATGGATTAAGAAACATATGGTCCTTATTTACACGAATCAATAAAATTCTGGCTCTCATTTAATAGTTTGTGGACTGTGGCGCTTATGGTTGTCATTTTATTTTAATTGAGGAACTACTGCTCTCTCAGTTGATTAAAAAACTTGAGGTTTTGATTTGATCAAAGAACTTTGGGTCCGATCTTTTTTATATAATGATGATCAAGGAACTTCAGGTCTGATCTTTTTTAATGGTGTAACTTCAAGTCCAATCATTTTAAATGATAAGGATCAAGAAACTTCAGTTTCTAATCTGATCAAGGAATTTCGGGTCTTATATACTCATCATAAAATGTAGTACACTAAATAAATTAAAGCAATATGAGGTAATTCCAACCATGGTAAATAAATTGCTTTTAAGTAAATAAAGCTTGTGACAAGGGCTTTGATTCAACACCATTAAAATAAATTTCAAAGCTTTAAACCAAAGGGTAATAATTCCACCCATTGTAAATAAATAAAACTTGTGATAAGGCTTTAAACCAGTATCATTCACATAAATATGCCAAAACAGAAAAGGCAATGATTAAGTCTCCCATCTTTTTTGTTTCTTTTTCTTTGTCTGCCACTTTCTTTTATTTCATCCTTTTTATTTTATTTTCATTTCATGGTTCTAAGTCCTTTTAGTTACCTAAGAAGTAATAGTAACAATAAGTCTCAATTGGTGTTCCTCCTCCGATGAGTTTCAAAAAAGTCGAAACGGTTCCCATAAGTTTTGGAGCCAAGATTAGTATCTTCAACTTATAAGAAGATCAAACTGTTAGATTTGGCTCAAATTTTAGTATGATATGGATAGGAGGATACCGAACAACTTTCGTGAAGAAACAATTTCGATCTGAGCTACTGAAAAAGGAGTTTCGGTACTCATAAGATGGCTGTCCAGTTTTCTGCGGAATTGGAAACTGGATTGGTGTTTCAGGAGTCTGCGACGATCACACCGTTGGAATTTTCTGAAAATTTGATATGTTATATTTACTGGGCGGACAAACAACTTTCAAGAAGGAAGTATCTCAATCCGAGGTCAGCAAGTTGGAGTTCAAAGGCTGTTTACATAGCTATCAGATTTTCCTTCAATAATAATAATAGTTATATAACCAAACATATATTTACATTAAGAAAATTAGTCATACAGAGATATGAAGATGAAATGAAAATATTTTCTTATTTGTGAGATTCCAACTGACAGAGATGAGAGGTAGGTAATGCTTCACCGGATGTATGGCGTGTGCTTTCCACTAACACGAGAGTTTCTCGTGCTGATAACGTGTTGTAAAGTCGATGGGTATGTGTGCAATGGAATATAAAGTAAATAAGACATAATATTTACGAGGTACAGCAAGTGTACCTACGTCCTCAGGGCAGCGGTAGTACTTTCTTTTATTATCTGAAATAATAGGAGTACAAAATAACTCTCTTTATTTTCTCTTTTCTCTCTACTCTGGCTCACTGGTAATTTCTTCCGCATCTCTCTTCTTTCCTTTTCTCTTCCTTT
>JAOTRO020176639.1:0-11728 GCA_028566515.2 Pyracantha coccinea | reverse complement strand
CGTGCTACTCACTTAACTTCGGAGTTCCGATGAACTCCGAAGCCAGTAAGCTCCTAAAAGGCCTCGTGCTAGGTAGGAATGAGAATATACATATAAGGATCACTCCCCTAGGCAATGTGGGATCTCACAATCCACCCCCCTTAGGGGCCCGCCGTCATTGTCGGCACACTCGCGGCCAGGATTAGGCTCTGATACCAAATTGTCACATCCCGACCTGGGGTCCACCACATCCTAGGCTCACTCCACCATATCCTAGGCCCGCTCCACCACCGTAGCACGATATTGTCCGCTTTGGGGCCCCGACTACGCCTTCACGGTTTTGTTTCTGGGAACTCACACGAGAACTTCCCAGTGGGTTACCCATCATGGAAGTGCTCTCGCACGCTACTCACTTAACTTCGGAGTTCCGATGAACTCCGAAACCAGTGAGCTCCCAAAAGGCCTCGTGCTAGGTAGGGCTGAGAATATACATATAAGGATCACTCCACTGGACGATGTGGGATCTCACAATCCACCCCCCTTAAGGGCCCGACGTCCTAGTCGGCACACTCCCCACCAGGGTTAGGCTCTGATACCAAATTGTCACATCCCGGCCCGGGTCCCCACCACATCCTGGGCCCACTCCACCACCGTAGCACGATATTGTTCGCTTTGGGCCCTGACTACGCCCTCACGGTTTTGTTTCTGGGAACTCACACGAGAACTTACCAGTGGATCACCCATCATGGGAGTGCTCTCGCGCGCTACTCGCTTAACTTCAGAGTTCCGATGAACTTTGAAGCCAGTAAGCTCCCAAAAAGCCTCGTGCTTGGTAAGGATGAGAATATACATATGAGGATCACTCCCCTGGGCGATGTGGGGTCTCACATTTAGGCCTCACTACTATATTTTTCTCTTTTTTTTCTTCCAATTTTCAGGTAAAATATTTTCCTAAATACACATTTGTTGATCAATAAATCATAAAAACCGCTTCCAAATGCCTTCTAAAGTTTTCCTTAATACTCATGTAAAATTTTTCGCGAAATTTAAAAATTTGCACTTTTTACACTGATGTTTTTTAGTCCTTTTAATAATTCATATCATTCAATTTACTATTTTCAGCTTCTCTTCACCGTGAAGTTTTGAAAAATTAATGTAAGACTTTATGTTGATATTCTTGAGGGTGGAACCCCATTTGATGTTGTTTTTTGCCTCACTACTATATTTTTCACTTATTTTTTTAATTTTCTGCTTAAATATTCTACTAAATATATATTTATTGCTAAATAAATAGTAAAATTGCTTCCAAATGCCTTATAATGTTTTCCCTAATGCTCATGGAAAATATTTCGAGAAAATAAAAAATGTGCTTTTTCCACAAAAAACGTGGGTTAACATTCATAGTTTTCAGTCTGTTTTGCAAATTCGTGCATAAATCATCGTTCAATTTATTTATTTTCACCTTTGCCTCACCATGAAGTTTTGAAAATTATTGGAGAACTTTCCATTGATATTCTACAGGGGTGGAACCCCATTTTAACAATGTTTTAGGCCTCATTACTACATGTTTCACTTATTTTTCTAGTTTTCGGCTTAAATATTCTACTAAATTATACTGTTATTGCTCAATAAATCGTAAAACCGCTTCCAAATGCCTTATAAAGTTTTCCTTAACGTTGACAAAAAATATTTAGCGAAAATAAGAAATTTGCATTTAAAAAAAAACGTGGGTTAACACTCAAGGTTTTTTGTCGATTTTAAAAATTCGTACTCAAATCATTTTTCAATTACTATTGGGGTGTGTTATTCACACACCCCATTTTAATTCTCACACTTTTTTTATTTTTAGCCATCGGATTAGATGAATTGAAGAAGATCAACAGACAGAAATTATCAAGAGGTGGGTGAGAAGTAAAATGGGGTGTATGAATAGCACACCCCTTACTATTTTCAGCTTCTCCTCACTGCCTCACTATTATATTTTCACTTATTTTTTCAGTTTTCTGCTTTAATTTTCTACTAAATATACATTTATTGCTTAATAAACCGTAAAATCGCTTCCGAATGCCTTATAAACTTTCCTTTTTCACAAAAAAAACGTGGGTTAAGACTCAGGTTTTCAGTCAATTTTTCAAATTCCAACACTATGTCATTATTCAATATATTTATTTTCACCTTCGCCTCACCATGAAGTTTTTAAAATTAATGTAAGACTTTCCGTTGGTATTCTTGAGGGTGGAAACCATTTTTCACAATATTTTAGGCTTTGCTACTATATTTTTCACTTACTTTTTTAGCTTTCGTCTTAAATATTCTACTAAATATACATTTGTTGCTCAATAAATCGTAAAACCGCTTCCAAATGCGTTATAATGCTTTCCTCGATGCTCACAGAAAATATTTCACGAAAATAACAAAATTTGCATTTTTTCACAAAAACAACATGGGTTTACTCATGGTTTTCAATCTCTTTTGCAAATTCGTACGTAAATCATTGTTCAACTTATTTATTTCAACCTTCGCCTCACCGTGAAATTTTGAAAGTTAATGTAAGACTTTTCATTGGTATTCTTGAGGGTTGAACTTGTTTTTCACAATATTTTAGGCCACACTATTATATTTTTCACTTACTTTTTTAGTTTTGAGCTTAAATATTTTACTAAATACACATTCTATTGCTTAGTAAATTGCAAAACCGCTTCCAAATGCCCTATAAAGTTTTCCTTGATGCTCGTAGAAAGTATTTTGCCAAAATAAAAAAATTGCATTTTTCACAAAAGAACATGTGTTGACACTCACGGTTCTTAGTTGGTTTAAAAAAAATTGTAGTTAAATCATCGTTCAATCTATTATTCTCAGCTTTACCTCCTCGTGACGCTTTGAAAATTAATCTAAGACTTTACGTTGGTATGCTTGATGGTGGAACCCGATTTGACATTGTTTTGGACCTCACTACTATATTTTTCACTTTTTTTTAGTTTTCGGCTAAATATTCTACTAAAATACATTTTTGCTCACGGAAAATATTTCGAGAAAATAAAAAAATTTCATTTTTCACAAAAAAACATGGGTTAACACTAAAGATTTTCAGTTTGTTTTGCAAACTAACGTAAGACTTTCCTTTGGTATTCTTGAGGGTGGAACCAGTTTTTCACAATAGTTTACGCCTCACTACTATATTTTTTACTTACTTTTTAAGTTTTTCGCTTAAATCATCGGAGGACTAGTTAGGGAGGCTCGATCATCTCATCTGGTAATCACAACTCTTTTGCCTGAGTATTGCCACAAAGCTCCTAATATTGGCGGAGGAAGGTCAGCCAGTAAGCATCCGCTGGTCGGTGACTCAAGTACTCCGACAGTGATTAGGCAGGCGGTTGGACCAGCTGCTTCCTTTTGCCTGGAAAAGTCTAAGCTGACTGCAGTAACGGTTGTGCAACCTAATGGCGCATCTGCCATTTTCCTGTCTCTTTGCAAGAATGTCCTTCAAATGGACGACGTCGTTGGCTTTGCCTTCGACGAAGTAAAGGTAATGAGTAGGTAGCCTTCGTCTTCGACCTCAACATAAGGGTAAATATTATTTCCTTACTAAATTTTTTCCTTTCATGATTGAATCTTCTTCTTGTTAACATGCCTGTTATCATTTCATTTTTTGTGCACTACTAAGCGCTCATGTGGTTCTTTAAGGAAATGTAGCAGAGCGCCGGTCACGAGCAGGCCTTGGTGTAGATGAAGAAGGCCTTGAAGGCCGAGGAGCATGAGCTTGGGTCGTCCAGCCAAGCAGATGAGCCTACCAATTGGGAAAACGCTCAGCTAAAGCGAATTGAACGACTTGGGAAGAAGCTGAGTGAAGCCGCCTCCAGCCAACTCCAAGCTGCCTTTAAGTTAGGCGAGGACAAAAAATGCAGCTTAGGCGCTTCGCCGCCAGGGAGATGGAAGGGGCGACGAAAATGACATCATGTCTACCAGCAATTTGGACATGGATGATTTCTTTGCATTCCTGAGGTAATCAACTTCTTCACCTGCTCTTGCCTCCAACTACATGAAGTTTTATAAGAAGTTAAAGGTGGCTCACGTCGCCTATGATTTGGATATCAAGTGTGACGAAAAAGAAAATGAGGGCTCTAAGCAAAAGGGGCTGAGGATGAGGTTCTTGTGGTAGAGGAGCTTGACACCATAAACCTTACCGCTTTGCAGCTCTCCGAGCTTACTGCCGAGCTTGGCCTTCAGCTCGCCAACGCCCATCCAGCTGACCCTGAGGTCAACCCTTCCGAGCACGATGCCCTAGCTGCCTATAACCTACCAGACTAGTCCCTTTCATTCAAGCCACCAGTGTTGTTTTCCTTTTAAATTTTCAAGTTGTAGACCAATTTTTTCACTTGGGTTGTAATAATTTCTTATTTGGACAATGCCTTATGGGTCGTTATGTTTATCATATGAAGTATGTCCTTTATTTCTTAACATGGTGTGGGTGCTTGATGAAATATGGGTTATTTAACACGACACTGATAAGTAAGAAAACATTGGTTCTTTTATCAGGAAAAACTTGCTTGAGGTAAAAGAAGGATGTCATTATTCCTGGGGCAATCTGGTTGAACTAGTCTCGCGCCGCTCCACTAAAGGTGGTCAAGAAAAGACAACACTTGGTGGCGTCGTTATTTTCCTGACCTTCCACGACATAGATGAAGCCGTTTAGGTGGTCATACGGGTCGGTAAGTCCTTCATAACTTTGCATCTTGAGAGCCAAGGTGTCACCGCTTATTGGTTCATCGAGTAAAGCTTCAGGGAATGGGAATGGAACTTCCCATTTTGAGTAGTCTAGGTTTTTGGGTTTGGAGGCCTTTTCTATATCCCCCAGCCGGTACTAAACGCTTTTCATCTCCTCGCTCATCATATCTCACAGTGTGAGTCAGGGCAACTCTTAGGGGTTCTCGTTTGAGTTATGGATAGCTGGCTCTGCAGTTTCAGCCTCCTTTTCCCCAAGCGTCTTCCTTTGTTCAGACTATTCATTGGTTTATGACTTTGTGAGCATCCTCACCCCTACTCCTAATGTCTAAAGAGGTGACGACCCACATGAGTTGGGTCGCACGAATGATCCGTTGTCAAGAGTTGCTTTCTATCCTCTCGTTGGTCTGGGTGATCAGTCTGCTTTCTCTCCTCATTTGCTTACTAGCCCCTTATGGGCCATTAGATAGGGTTTTTTCCCTCATCATTCTACTATCATGCTTCTTTGCGAGTGTGTCTGATGGTTCGCCAATGGGCGTTCTTAGAACTGCTTGGTAAAAAAACTTAACCAAGTTACGTTGAAGGGACTGGAACTTCAAGTATCAACCTTTTGACCTCGTGATTAATTAAGTTGCCAAGATAAGAAATGCACCACCAAACAAATCAACAGACCAAAAATTGGGATTGAAATTGGTTTCACAATGGAGCAAATAAAATTATACAACATAAATGCTATACCTAAATTGGTACAAGTTGATTTTTTTCAAAGCTACCGGCCAGCATCATCAGCAACGAAGGGCAGGTACAAAGTCCGACCCAAAATACAGCTAACCAAACCATAAACCAAAAAACGCTGACAAAAATACCATTATGCCCCTATACCATGAGCTTGTACCCCAACCCAAACTGAAAATCCTCTAGACGAGCAACAGCAGCACCAAAGGGTCAACAACGGGATCAAAGGTTCATAGAGGAGACCCAATTTGGGGAATTGTATAAACAGGTAGCAATCGTACTAGAGGCAGTTGAAGAAAGGAAATGTGTAAGCAATGGCAAAGATCAACTGATCTGTGGTGTGGGTTGGTGTGCTGCAAGTGATAGTGGAGGATTTGGGTTTGGATTTTTAGCTAACAAATTGTGGAAATGAGAGTGACCAGGCGGATAGGGTTAAGGTGAAGGCACACGAGTGAAGGGAATGTAAGATTTAGGGATTAGGGTTTTGGGGGTGGTGGATAGGTGAGGAGATATGCCATAACCACTAGCTGCAACGTTTGAGTTGCGAGTTGCTTTGTGTAAAGAGTGAGAGAGTGAAAGAAAGATTGAGCAATGGGCTTGGATATTTTAATAGTCACTTTATTGGGCCAGTAATTGAGGCCCAAGTTAAGCCCAAGATTCACTAATACAACATAAACTAGATTAATTAAGGCCCAACTTATATAGAAGGAATTCACTACCGTCATCATAAAAAAAAACTTACACATAGCAATATATTTTTAGACCGAGAGGCCGCATAGTGGTGACCCGCTTTATGTAAGTCATTCTCTTCTCGTAGAGATGAGCGGAACATACACAATGTGGTACAATAATGTTGACTCCTATAATGCTAAATTTTCACGCCATAAACTGCTAAATGGGCGACCCCAAGCCAACAATGATCCCCACTTTGCAAGGTGGGTGGGGGGCGTCTACCGTAGCCAGCCTTACCCTTACTTTGCAAACACTAAATTCATGCCATAAACTGCTATTTTACAAAATTTTCAGACTTGAAGCTACAAAATGTACGAATATAAAGAAATAATATGTATAACAAAGGAAGGGAAAACCAAACATATCATGCCTGCCGTAAGAACTAAAAGAACTAAAAGAACTAAAAACCTCAACATATATTATCACAAAAGAAACTCAATACACAACTCATGTCATTGTATCTATAATATGTAAACTTGAAATGATATAACAATTGACAGAAATTTCAAGAAAACTAGTCACCCAAAACCAACCGACTCGATCTCATCCCTCCCTATCTCACCCTACTAAATGTATAGATCCTTTAATCTTCATTTTCTTTTCCATACTCTCTCTCGTCTTTACCAAAATTGTTCTAATTTTCCCCACAAAGACACAAGTTTCAGGCCAACATGTACATACATACAGCATAGCAAGCAACCAAGCACACATACTTAAAGCTTAGGACCTACCAAACTAGAACCTTTGACATCCACTTCAGAGAAAAGAAGACCCAATAAGAGCTTATAAAGTCCCCCAAGTTGATTGAATTAACTTCAATCATATCTCTGCCTGCACAACCTATGAATCAGCCCTCAGGTCACTTTTCCGACCAACTTCATACCCAAGATTCAGTGATTCATTCTGCATAGTTTTTATTCAACAACTTTAGCACCAGCTCAATTAGACACAAAAAAATTTAGTTGAAAGCAGTACTAAGAAAACATCGACCGGCATGATAATTAGTGACATTACATAATCCATAAAAGCAAGAATCACGCCATAAATTTAGACACATCCACTCAGAACTATCACATGCTCTATATGATAATCTCGTCTACCACCAGTTGACACGGTAAGTGAAGAATGATATTTCTTCAACACAAAATATCAGCATAAAAAAGTTCAATTGAAGAATAAACAGAACAGTATGGGTAAGTACTAATCCGGACAAAGATCAAAGTGCCTCAACCAATTGATACTGCTTGGGTTCACAATAGTGAATCCTTGCAATTGAAGACTAGTTGAAAATCTTAAAAGGAAACCAAGATAACATCACCAGACAGAAAAAAATAAATAAATAAATAAAACACTTGAAATTTTAAAAGAAGAGTATATTCATGTAATGTATCAACTCCCAAGAATTTTGTCTTGATGAAAATTCCTGTAATGTTAGTTTTCTGTCGCACAAAGATGAGTATACAATTGAAAATAATTTAAACCTCAAATATTGTCCTATACTCAATGAATATTGAATAATACATAAACGCTAGGCACAGACAGACAACAATCAGAGCAACAACAAAACTTTACAAACTGTTAGAAGCTACTGAGAATGTATTAAATGCTTTCACAAGAATGAAATCTTCAGCATGGATTTAAAACACAACTGAAGCTACTGAGGATGTATTAACTCAACTGAACATAAAACACAGAGAAAGGAGGCAAAGCAAAACCCAAAAAATCAATAGGGAAGAATGTGCCACATATTTAACGCAGGAATCAAGCGTGTCCCAAAAGCTCCAGTTACTAAAAGAGTCAACAAAAATTTCATATGCCATGCTACGCAGAGTTTAGGAGTTACGTGAAATTCTACAACCCACCATGTTCCACTAAATTGAATCCCTGTAGACTTGTGTACACTTTACCGTTTGATGAGTCCACCACCACCACCGCTTATACTACTACCACCAACACCACACACGATGGCTCGCCACCATTTCGGATATTGGACGTTTGAAACTAATGGAAACGCCCATCAATCAGGTCACTAAGGCCTAGTTTGGTACACATGATTGGATTGGATTGGAATGGATAAGACACTATTTGTAGAGGTACGCTGGAAAACGAAATGAAACAATTGTGAGCCATTTAGAGGTAGGAGAAGGATTACTCAAGAAGAAAAGTTTTCCATTCCAATCCTTCCCAAAATGGGAGGATTAGATGGGAAAAGCTTTCTTTATGTCTCCTCTTCTAATCCCCAGGCCTCACAATGAAAAATCATTCTCATCTACCTTCAATATGCCTTGAAATTAGAGGGTTATCCCTTTCAATCTAATCCCTTCTACCAAAATGAGCCCTAAAATGCTCATGAGAATCCATATAGAATTCACTCAAAGTCCATGTGGAGTCCATGAAGGTCAATTGTACTCTGTCAAAATCCTTTTAAAATCTCAACTGAATACACCCGCCAAACCTAGGGGTTGGTCAGTGCCAAGTTGTCCACTCCTCACAAATTGTTTCAACCTATGAATTATGCGTGTTCTTTCTTAACTAATGAATGAGCTGAGAAAGCATAACATAGTTCCTAAGCAAAACATAATGAAACCATAGTAAATCCTAAAATTGGAAACCTTAATCAGATCAACAAAACCCCAGGACACAAAATGAAGCAGATTATAAGAAATTTACCTCGAATGACGACGAACTGGATGGGGAAGGGGAATAGTGGTTGGTGTCCTGAGCGGCAGGATTGAAGTTGGGATCAGAAGGGTCAACGGCGGTGCAATCAGGCGGCGATTCGAAGAGGGAGAGAGAGAACTGCTTATCGACGACGCCGACATCAAAATAAATGAGGCCGGAGCTGGGCACATCGACTCTGATCCCCTTGACCGGAAACCAGAGGAAGAGCTCCTGAGCCGACACGCCCGATAAGTTGGCGATTCGGCCGAAAGACAGAAAGCCGGAAACGTTAAAATCGTAGAGCACCTGGTTCTCGAACTTGGCGTGACATGGCTGCTCCAGCAACACTCGGAATTCTCCGGTGGTGGCGTTGAGAGAATAGTCGGTGATGTCCTTGGGGAGGAGGCCAATCGGAAGGCCCTGTTTCCGCAGGTGGTCGTAGATGCTCGACGACGGAGTTCCGCTGGCGGGGAGGGGGGGGAGGAACGCCACTACGACAAGGCAGAGGATCGAAACCCATATTTCAGAATTTAGGGATTTTGGAAAAGAACCCATCTTTCCTTCTTACCCCCTTTGTTCTGTGATTCCGGGTAAGATAGAGGGGAGATAGAGCTTCTGTTTGTGTTTGTTGATTGGTTATGATTGTTTAAGGTTCGAGGGATTTTTTTTTTTTTTTTTTCAAACAATCTATATTATCTATATTGAAAAATAAAAATAAGTTTAACATCACAGTAAACCAATTAAAACCATCTTTAAAAGATTTTAGATATAATTAAAATGCGCCGCGTTGGAAGTGGGAAGTTAAAAGAATGCAGGCTGTAATGGATTGCGTATTTGGGTTTATTGGTTAAATGGACTTTCACCACCGTAATACAACAAGAAGCCAACCTCCTAATTAGTTTTTATCATTAACAAACAAAACAAAGAAAAATGATTTCACTAACAAATAACAAATTATTTTGGCGTGTGAAAAGGAATTTATGAAACATAATTTCTCATGACTTTTCCTGAAGAATATAAAATAATTTTACTATTACCATGTTTTGTAAAAATAGAAAAGTGGACATAAAAAAATTCTCGAGACAAGTTAATATTTTTATTTTTGTAGTATTTAATGAGAATAATATTTGTCGTAAAAAATTGTAATTAATATTTAAAAAATGCAATAAAAGAATGGAAAGAAAGTGATTTCCCATTTCCATGCTTTATTTCCAACATAGCAAACACAAGCAGGTGTATCGGGAAGAAAAAGGGTGTGGAGATCACTTGTGAAAACATAAAATAAGAAACTTTCAATTTGATTGTACTGAAAACTTGCAACAAACACAAGACATGAACAAGATGATACATAAGAAGAAACCTTTGGCAGCCGCACATCGTCGACATTGAAAAATAGCTGTATTTCAACAACTGGAAAACAACAATGATGTAGTTTATTCAGATTTCTAAAGCCTAAGTTTACAAAAAATGCAAAATCAAAAGGTGACAGTCTCAATCCCCAAGTCTTCCTTTCAACTTGTTCTGATGCGGTTAGCCTCTGCTATGCTATCGACTCAACAAAACCCTCGAGATACTTCATCTTCTCAAAATTCTAGTCCTCCACCTGTGGACATATTTACCACCCATGCAATGAAATATTTACCACCCACACAGATATATGAAAACAAAACAAAATAAAATACAGCATTCTTTTGGCTTAAAATATCATGTGTATAAGACTAAGGCTAAGAATTCACCTAGCTAACAAACAGGAAGTCGTAGAAAATGATTAAAAGACCGGCATAGTTTCAATGAACATAACTTGGGCAAAGAAATATTATTTATTAGAAATGGATACGCTTCTATACATAAGTTTATATATGTGTATGACTATGGTTCCCATCACTATATTCAATCATGATGTTCTTCCAGTCTTGCTTTTCCTTTCCTCAAGCATAATAGTCTATGGTGTAACAGTGATAATATTCACCAGAGTTCAGCGTGCCACCATCACACAGTTTCTCCTTCCAATGCCCTAACCCACTCAATGTTCCATACAATAGTACATGCCACCCGATGTATATAATATCAGATAGTATATCAACAACCATTTTCCCCAAAAAAAGTTGACTTTGACCTACAACGTGCAATTTTGCTACACACTCCATACGCATAGTTATTGCTACTCTACAAGGCAATAACAATTTTTCCCAGTAACCACATCAGAGCTTTTAACCAATACAAAAACATACCATGCAAAAAAGGGAGAGGGGAAAGACAATATCAAACAACAAAGTAACAAAAACTGTATGATATAAGCTTAAGGTTATAAGTTTGTGAAAGAATCACCTGTCTAATGCTCCGATTTAACTAGTGGTTCAGATCAGTGCTTTCCTTTCTTCTTCGATTTTACAGGTACCACCCCATATGCCATGAGCCTAGAAGCTGGTAATTTTCTTGCAGCTTGGTGACGCCTTCTTCTAGCACTCCTCGATTCTTTTTTACCACCATTTGAGTCCCCTACTTGTTCTTTCCCATGTTCCGGGGCACCCATTGATGATTGCCCTGTGGCACCCTTTGATAAGCTTGAATCCTTAGCTGCATCACTTATTCTCAGCTTCTTGCGATTCTTTTTATTACCCACATTTCCTTGTCTGAAAATCTCTTTAGCTTTCTGCTTTATCTCCATTCTCTTGTTGTTGGGTACCTTCCACTCTTTCTCTGTGTAAGGAGCAAGCTTCTTTAAAGACACATATTGATTCAACTCCTTTTCATCCATCGCTAATATCTCAACAGTAGTCAAGCCATATCTATTAGGTTTTATTTTAGCATACTTGAATCTTGTCTTCAAGTCTCCAATTGTATCCTCATAATCCAACTTATAGTATTCATCCATCATCTCCTTCTTAGCTCTCTCCAA
>JAOTRO020176621.1:0-11728 GCA_028566515.2 Pyracantha coccinea | reverse complement strand
GAAAAATATCTGATTGGTTTAGAAGAGTTAGGAACCACAATAATTGGTTCTTAATTTTACCCGTTTATGCACTTAAAGGTATGCTGCGCACACCTTTGGTTAGATTTTTTTTCTCTCCTGTCTTTATCGTTAAATAAATAGGAAAACTAATGAAAAATGCTTCAAAATTTTAGATTTTAACTAAAAACCATCATGAAACTTTATTTAATAATAAAGACAATATAATGAAGAAAAAAAAGTTAACTAAAAGTGCGTGCAAGGAGCAGGTCCCTTATTAGCAGGCTTACTACCGATAGACATGACAAAACTCATTTGGACAACAACCACTGGTATGATCCCCAGATCTCTTATACTTTTACAATGGCTTGTTTGTAATCACAAATTGTTTAATTGGTAGCGATGTGTGCGTTAATTATGATATTTCAAAATGGTTTTTTTTTTTTAAATAAAAAGCTGCCTCGTTTTTTCCAGCCGACATCAAGTTGGGATTGAAATGGACCAATGACTTCGAGTTTCGTAATTGAAACCCTAAGCGATGAAGAATATTCCGATGAAAAGCAAGGCGTTGGCGATGCCAATTTTGAATCCTCATGGTCATGGGACTTGGCATCTTACTCTGGAAGTCTCCCAAGAACATGAACGTGCACATGGGAGACATAACTGGTTACCATCTTCAAATTTCGAAAATCGTCTATGATTGAATTTATTCTAAAACTTTCTAATAAATAAAAAAAGAACATATGGAGTTGAAACCATCTATGTTTTAGTTAGATGGATATTTTGTATTTGACTTTATTGATTTAATTTGCGTTATTTTTTTTATTTTGCAGACACTATTTATGAAACTGGATCAATAAATGGATACTATTTATGAAACGAAACTAAGAATTAGGCACCATTTCTTGAACTAAATCAATAGGTGGAAACTATTTATGAAACTGGATTATACGTTATTTATGAAAAATGGAATAAGAACTAGACACTATTTATGAAACATGACCAAGAAATATGCACTATTTATGAAAGTGGACCATTAACTAGACACTATTAATGAAACTAGACCAAGAAAGAGACACTATTTAATAAATTGTATGAATTAATATACAATATTTATGAAACTAAACCCAATAACTAATCACTATTTATGAAACATGATCAAGAACTAGGCATTATTTATGAAAATGGACCAAGAACTAGACACTATTTATGAAACTGGACCAATAAATAGTGTAATACCGCTCAGTTTCATAAATAGTTTCATAAACAGTGTCTGTGATGAACGCGCAGGTCCAGAGCGTCAATTTTTTTTTAGGGTAAATATTTTTAGGTTTTAGGCCAGGGTTGGAGATGGTCTTACAACATCTTTAAAACATTTGAATTTCATACATTTATTTATCATTTTATTTCAATTCATACATCCGTTAGAAAATCTGTTAAGTAAACCGTTAAGTGATGATGTGGCAAATATGGCATTCACATTTATGCTAACGTGGCTGCCAAATATGTACCACGTGGCAAAAATAATAATTTTTTAAGCATTTAAAATATAATAATAATTTACCCTATTATTAAAAAAAATAAATAATATATATAAACCTAAACATATTCCCCCACCCCTTCCCCGCGCGAGGGGCTTTGGACGTAGTAGACGAGGTAGCGGCTTGGGGATCTGGTAGGGGACGACGACGCGAGGTTGGTCACTTTGGAATCGGTCTTGGCATGCATTGTGGCGAAGGTTGGATTGTTTGGTGGTGGATTGAGGGGATTTAATGGAGGGCGATTTGGGGCAATATTGTGTGAGGTAAGCTCAGCTGCAATGAAGTGGGGAAGATGGGTTGTAGCTTGCAAGGAAAGGGAAGGGGTCGGGGAAGATGTTTAGGGTTTTTTTTTTTAAATTTTAATAAATAGGGTAAATTATTATAATATTTTAAATGAATTAAAAATTATTTTTGGGCCACGTGGCACAAATTTGGCAGCCACGTCAGTTCTTAATGGATCAATGGATGGAAAATGTAACGGATGTACTATATTGAAATAAAATAGTAGGTGAGGTATGAAAGTAAAATGTTTTTAAAATGTTATAAGGAATTGAAATCGACCCCAAACCTGAGGGGGGTAAATGTAATTTACCCATTTTTTAAATATTAAAATTGTGTCATTTTCTTTAAAATTTAAGTTTTTTGTCATTTTTATTAAAATTTAAGAGTTTTTCAGTAATATTTAATTCTTTTTTATTAAATGTAGTTATAGCATGATTTTTTGTTAAAATAAACTTAGCCAAAACCCTTTTCATGAAAGCTCTCTAAATAAAGTTATAGGATGACTTTTGGTTAAAATTCAAAGTTTTGAAGCCTTTTTTTATTAGTTTTCTTAAAAAAAAAAAAATTAGGTCACACTTTCATGAATTAAAATACTATCCTTAATAATGAAAAAAATCCTTAATAATAAGAAAAGGAGCACTTGATGATAAATAATTGTCTAAAAGTTTTTGAATAAATAAAAGTTTAGCGAGGGCTTTTTACTAATTTTTATAATTAATTTGATTCCAAATTTGAACATTTTTGTTTGTCCAGTGGGTTAAGAGCACGTTTAAGACCATCTCTAACCCTTGGTTTAAAACTTCAGATTTAGGTTTTAAACTAATCTAATCTTTCTCCAATGGTTGGGTCTAAAATAGTTTTAGGTTAAAAACCTAAAATATGGGGGCCAATTGTTAACCCAAAATTTAGGCAAGATTTAGGTTTAGGTTTTAAACTAACACAATCCTCTCCAATAGTTAGGTTTAAAATAAGTTTTGGGTTAAAACTTAAAGTTTGGGTAATTTTAAAATTTTAAATATATTAAATCTAATGGCTGAGATCGAATATGATTTGATGGTCCAAAATTAAATCCATGGCAAACCAATTAAAAAAATATTTAAGTAAAAGTTCACCAAAAAACTCTATAAATACATCTTTCATGGGGTCAGTTTAGTGAATTTTCAATTTTTCTCAAAATCTAAATATTAGGTTAAAATGTTTTTTTTAAAAAATAAATTATGATAATCTACATAAACTTTATTTTGAAAAAAAGTTACCGAAATTTTTTTCAGCCAAAATTCATTCTTTATTAATCTCGTGCTAAAATTTTAACCGATAACCATTGGAGTAAAACAACTGTTTCTGGGTTACAAAATTTAGGTTTTAAGCCAAGGTTTAGAGATGGTTTAAAGAAGGTAGCAATTGAGTAGCAAAGTTAAATTTACTACCTCAAGTAGGAAAAATGCATCTTCAAGGGACGTAGCAGCCTAATTAGTAAATTAAATAAGTAGCAAATGACCTTGTATATTTACAAGATTAATTGCTACTTCTTCAAATTTGCAAATCATGTTCAATGATATTTTTTAATCAAATTTATTGTTTATTAAAGTGTTGAAAACATAAATTTGAGCCCCACAAAAATATGACAAACATGATATAATAATATTTTGGATTAAGTACTTAAAACCCTCCAACCTTTTAGTGTCATTCGAAATTGGTCTTACCCTTTTTAAACATTCCAAACAATCACCCAACCTATTGAAAATATCACATACATTAAGCCCCAGTTCATTTTTTTGTTAAATTAACTAGGGTATACGTTGTCTCCAACATCAATAGAAGGTTATAGAAGCATGGCCTCCACCAAGTATTGGTCAACACCACCCCCTTCAGACCTTTACCTCCAAACCCATTGCTCAACAACGAACGTCACCCAACAATTCAAGTGACCAACACCGAGAAGAAGGTCATAGAGGTTGCTGAAATGGTATGGACTGTTATAATGCGGCCACCACCATCTTCATCACCCACAGAGAAGAACTTGAAGCTTTATTAGCCGAAAATTGGCGAATGAGGAATCACATGAGTAGAAACAAGCTCATTGAAACCTTATATGAGTTCTTAACGTCTTCTTGTTAGGAGATTTTACGATCTTTATTTTTGTTTTCCATTTTATTCGTGCATTTGTTTATTTATTTATTTATTTTTCATCGTATCATGTCTTCTTTTTTTGTTTTAAGTTATTTTCATTATTATTTTAGTGTCCAAATAAGCAAATCAGTGAGACCCATTGTTGTCACATGTACATTTAACGAAAAAAAATTAATTGAAACTTAACGGATGTGACATTTTCAATAGGTTGGGTACTTGTTTGGAATGTTTAAAAAAATTGAGACAATTTAGAATGACACAAAAAGGTTGAGGAGTTTTAGGTACTTAATAATAATATTTTAAAATGGAGAATAAAATTTGAAGAGTTGGTTGAAAAGAAGTTGGAATGAAAATTTTATAATAGCATATAAGTGCCACGTAGTTTAACAAAGAACACGTTTACATATAAAATTTGCCAATTCCGTTGAAGATGTAAAACTGATTTTGTTGGGTGGGGCTTCATACACAAAACTTGTGCACCAAATAATGTGATACATCTACACCAATAAACTTGATTGATGTGCCACATTATATACAATATAAATTCAATTGATGTACAAATTTGGTACGCGTGCCTTGTTAACGTGGAAAACAATTTAATAGGAAAAACAATGGTTACATCATTAGAAATTTCGAAGATACTATGTGCTTGCCTTGCCTGGATTAAAGGTTTTCGTATCGGAATTATTGACCCCTAAAATAAATGGGGAGAAGTCCCCTATATTTATTATTTATTTCATTTTTTTTTTCCTAACATATAAAAAAAATACATAGGAAAATGATGTCAAAGTCATCTCACTTCTTAGCCAAAGAAAATTTTATTTCCAACGACATCAACCTTTAATAGGAAAATGATGCAAAAGTTAAAGACATGGTAAAACCAGGCTCTGAAGCCTTATTATATGAAAGCTATATAGTGAGAAAATACAGCTAGTGCACTCCACTCCACTAAGACACAGGAAAGAAAGAGCTAGATATTACAATACACTGTAAAACCACGAACCGAATTCATAAAGCCTTAAACAACACACAATCTACGCAATGAGGAATGGCAGGACAGTCAACATGAACTCCTCATAAGTGAAAGTTCCCATACCAGTGTACGCTTTGTCCTTCTCCTTAAACTTCTCAGTTAATCCCTGAAGACACAAGAATCACAAAAGAAAACGCTCCATTAAGTATTGAAAGTTTATCGGTTAGCCCACTAATTTAAATTTTTGAATACTCAATCATACAAACTACGCACAAATCCGAATAAACTTGCACACCGATGCTTTCAAGATACGTATATAGCAAGAACAGATTAATAAAGCTCAATTATCAAAGTAGGAGTAAAATCTAAAGCCAAAGGACAGAGTAGAAGTTCCCCAGTTAAAACTATAAATTAAGTGCACAAAATATAAGCTTCAGTGAACATCGAACTCACCTTAACAGTCAGACAGCACCTGCATTTAACCAAAATAAACGAACAAGGAATAATCAGATTTTGATAAGAAAACGTAATATAAAATATACCAAATGAATTGCAGTAAGTATCTAATGCATAAGAATTTGATCCTCAAGCCAATCCTAGAAAAGAATGATAGAAAAGGGAAAAGGAAACATACTCGATGAAATTGTCATATTCAATGGCCCTCTTTTTGCCTCCAGTCTTGCCGAATTTAGAGACCAGCAGTTCCAAAACTACAGGTGAGACAGCAAATCCCAGACTCAGCAGTGCATCTCTCAACTCATTTGCATCAATGAACCCACTTCTGTCCCGGTCGAACCTCTCAAACACTCCCTGATCAACCACACCAATTACAAAACTGTTAATTTCACACAATAATTAAAAGACAAAATTTTAGAGGACATTTGATAACCATTCATTTTTAGTTTTTTGTTTTGATTTTTTAGTTTTGATTTTTTTTAAACTAAAAGCTAAAATTTTGTTTGGTAACTACTTCCAGCTTTCGAAAAAAATGAAAACTAGAACAAAAAAGTGAAAACTCAATGCTAAAATTTTGAAAAATGATCAAAAAAGTAATTTTCAATTTTCATTTTCTGAAAACTGAAAACTGAAACTAATACCAAATACATTTCAATTTTTTATTTTTTAAAAAAAAGTAAAAATAAAAACTGAAAAATGAGAATAAAATGGTTATCAAACAGCTCATTAGAAAACAAAAACAAAAACAAAAAAAAGGAAGGGAATTCAGGGAATTACCCTCCAACTTTGAAGACTGTAGAACAGTGCAGCGAATTCCTTGGGTCCTGTTTTCACAATTTACCCGCACACACAATAAATATTATTATTATCGACTATATCATTAATAGTGAATTGAGCTACACTTAAAGCTAGAAAGATAAATTGTAGCAAATTAACCCCCACACACAACTTGCATAGAACAATTTCACCATGATAGTGGTGTCTGATCCACTAATGAAATGTCATGTCATGTAAAAAAAAACTTACACATGACACGATGAACTAAATAACCACGATGATGTGGTCTCTTTTTAAATAAGTAATTCTCTAAAAAGAGAATATTTTTACTCACCATTCTCAAGTGATAGTGATATTCTATTTATCATAATGAGTTTACATTTTAAAATTGAGCAGTTGATAGACACAAATATCAAAAATTAAACTTATCCAACCGTAATAAGTAGGGTGGTGAACATAAATTTCAAATTCAACGAGAAAATCACAGATATGCATGCATGGAGTGTTAGGGTTTGTAATTTGTTACCGATCTTCCTGGTGTTGGTCTGGGTGAAAAGGTACATGAGAAGACGAACAGTCCTCAAGCTGAAGCTCTGATTGTACGACGACAGAGCTCTCTGCATCTCCTTGTCGTCGATGAAGCCGCTGCCGTCCTGATCTGCCCGCTCAAAGCAAGCTATGATTTCCGGATCCGTGCCCGGTGGGAACACCGACGGAACCAAAGCCGCGAATAGGCTGCCGTAACTTGGAGCAGGCGCGGGGTATCTGCCTCCGCCGGCTTGATTCTTGTGAGGCTTGGCTGGAGCACCGTAGGCTCGGGCTTTATGGTCGTATTGGTGCTGCCCTTGCGGCGGTGCACCGTAGGGTTGACCTGGAGGTGAAGCGCTGCCGTAGCTGTGGCCGTAGCCATTGCCATAGCCGGAAGGAGAGTGTGAGTAGCTTGACATTCTCTTTAGTTCTTGTAGAAGATCTGAAAATTTGGTTTAGGAGTGTGTGCAGAATTTGAAACTGATCGGGATGGATATATATATGATTCCAGTTTCAAGCTCGGATCTGGAAAGGCGAGGTAATTACCGGCAGTTTCTAGATTTTAGAATATATGCCTCGTCAACATCTTCTTAGTATCCTGACAAATCTTCACGAAACCCTTTTTTATCATAAAATACTTGGACAACCTTTCTATAATCAAAGCATTTTTATATTACCGGTTTTCCTACATGCACTTGCAAAAGATTTTTTTTAACCATGGCATGTTACGCGCAAAATATAGAATTTTATTTTAATTTTTGCATTTTTATTTGGAAATAGATTGAACCGATGACTTAATTGACAACTAAAAAGATATTTCAATCTCTTCTTTACGTCACGTGTAACGCATTGTAAAGTAGAGCTTTTTGTACCCATGACGTGAACAAAGGAATCATGCACACTCCAATTCGTTACAAAATTCACTAAATCTAAATAACTAATATTGCCAATGTACCATACAAATTAGTAAGCACAATAAAACGATTCCACTTTTATTATCCAGCTGAAAACCTATAAAAAAGAAGATGAATTTTCAAAATTGTTTGGAATACAAACTCTCAAACTTTCAAACCTGTAAATGGTGATTAAACCACTAACTCACTCAAACATTCGATTCTGATCGATTTTGGATCCTGATTTCTTCCTTTTGCAGAAACAATTTTCTCACCGTGTTTTATATCTTCCTGATTCCGTGTGCAAAACAAATTCTTCCTGCAAAACATTCGCTTCCGCTTTCAAATTGCTTGCTCCCATGAATAAAAGAAATATTAAAAATTCTTACCTACCAAGCATGTTTTCTTCAAGAACAGATGTCGTGCCCAAGTAAAGTAATCAAAACCTTCAAGCATCTTAAAAGATCAGATTCCAAAAGAAGTGATAGTCGACCTTCGATTCTTCAGAGAGTATGGTGCGTGATAAGATTCTGAAAGAGAGAGGAGCAGTTCTTGTATCCGTAATCCATTACGCAAGTGAATGTGAAACCGTCCACTGATTTTCAATTGTGTGGGACGACGTCGACGGCTTCTTTTCCTTTCCAGTATGCAGATTCTTCTCGATCGACAGTGGAAATAAAACTGCTTTTATTATTTCTTTAGGATTAAGTACCTAAAATTCCCTAATTTTTAGTGTCATTCCAAATCGGTCTCAACATTTTTAAACATTCCAAACAAGTACTCAACCTTTTGACATTTCAAACAAGTTCTCAATCTTTTGAAAATGTCATATATGTTAAGTTCTAAGTTAAATTTTGGGAGTTTTAAAGAGTTCCGGTACTATTTACTTTTAACAAAAAACCATATTTTTACCTTTCATTGGTACCATTCACTACACTTTTATCTGTCATTTTTCATTAAAATTAAAGTTTTTTTTAAATTTTCGTTAGTTTTCCTTTAAATTTTCCGTTGAATGTACATGTGGTAACAATGTGTCTCACTTATTTGCTTACTTGGACACTAAGATAATAATATCAAAAAATGACATGAAGATGAAAAGTTAAAAATATATAAACAAATTTAGGAATAATGGCGGTCCATACCATTTTCGGCTAGTAAAGTTTCTAGTTCTTTTTTGTGAGAGGTGAAGATGGTGGTGGCTGCATAATGGCGGTCCATAGCATTTTAGCAACCCCCATGACATTTTCCTCGATGTTGGCAGCTTTCAATTATAGGGTGGAGTTTGTGGTTATGCGTGGGTTTGGAGGTGATGGCCTGAAGAAAGTGATGGTGACCATTACTTGGTGGAAGCCATGCTTTCATGACCTTCTATTGGTGTTGGATACAAAATAAGCCTTAATTTGACAGAAATTTAATTGGGGCTTAACAAATGTGGCTTTTAAGAGGTTGGGTATTTGTTTGAAATGTTTAAAAATGTTGAGACCAATTTCGAATGACACTAAAATGTTGGGGTTTTAGGTACTTACTCCTGGACCTGACATTCGTGTCGTGTTTTCAGTGTTCGTGACATACCCGATATCTTAACAAGTCGTGTCGAGTAACTCCCGTTAAAATAAACGGATAACATGACCCAACCCTATATCGACTTGACCCCAAATCAACCCGTTAATATTATCAGGTAATATGACCTGAACCGTTACCCGTTAAAGAAAATATATTTTAAATCAATAAATAATGAAAATGAAAAAACATAATTTGACCCCTAAAAAATGGAAAACATAATACTAAATTAGTATACGCATACCACATTGTTACATAAATATTACTTCAAAACATTAAAAAATAAATAATAAATAATAAATCAAAAAACATTTGTCTTTCAAGTATTATATATCCCAAAATAAGAGCCTAATGAAAAAATATTAGTACATTACTGAAAAAAAATACCAAATGTTGAAGGATGTGCAAAATGAAGGCAATTTGCATTTCAAAGTTGAGAAACATTGCACGTTTTTTACAATAAAACCCTTCAATTTTCATCAATCACCAAGGAAAATGGTATTGGAACTTTAGCTTGATAATTTGTCTTCAAGAGTTGTAGACAATGTTTTCATTAATGCTTTCCACATTAGCACTCTCTTACACATAAACTAAGCATCAAAAACCAAACATTGTAAACCATTGAAATGTGTTTGATATTTTTAAATTACTTGATATTTTTATTCTTAATGTGTTTAGTATTTTTAAATTATTTGATATTTTTATTTTTAATGTGTTTTATAATTTTTTAATCTCACTCTTTGTCCATAGTATAATATAAAAATAAATAAATTAACAAAACCTAATTTTTTTTTAATTTATATAACATAATAATATAATGATATAGTAATATACAATATATACATATACACTATGGCTATTGTATTTTATGGTAAGTTTTTTTAGTAGTTTAAAAAAATTAAAATTATCAAAATGACTTTTTTCTTAACGTCTAGAAACGGGTTACCCGTATGTCACACTTGTGTAAACCTGTTAAGGATCCGTTATTAACGGGTTCTTATAGTGTGACCCGATAACGTGTTGTGTAAGAAATTATCAGGTCTACTTAACCCTATTTTTTCAATTTTGCATTTTATGACAAAATTATCCCTCTGAATTTGTTTGTATTATTTTTGGCCAGTTTTGAATTTTATTGTTCTAGGGACTTCATGTCCCATTATTCTTTTGTGAAGCCTTGTGACTCGAAGTAGAGTTCTAGCTTTCTAATAATAAAAATAATGATAAAAAAAAAAAAAGTCTCACTTCCGTGAATTAAAAATATTTTTCTTAAGACTAAAAAAATTATCCTTAAAATAAGAAGGTGCCCTTGACGATAAATAATTGTCTAAAAGTTTTTGAATACATAAAATACAATATATTGTATTTTATTAATTTTTATTAATTTTTATAATTACTTTGATTTCAAATGTGAAGGTTTTCTTTTCTTTTCTAGTGGGTTAAGAGCATCTCTAAGACTATCTCTAACACTTGGGTTAAACATAAAATTTAGGTTTTAAACAAATCCAATAATTCTCAAATGGTTGGGTCCAAAATAGTTTTAGGTTAAAATCTAAAATTTGGGCCAATTGTTAACCTAGAATTTAGGCCAGGGTTAAAACGCCAGCCCATCAAAATTTAGATTTTAAACTAACGTTATTCTTCTTCAATAGTTGGGTCTAAAATAAATTTTGGGTTAAAACCGAAAATTTGGGCAATTTTAAATTTTCAAATATATTAAATTCGATGGCTAAGTTCGAATATGATTTGACAGCCTAAAACTCTATGGCTAAAACTGTAACAATCCATCCCTAATTTTACGATTTTATTAAGTTTAAATGTGTGATGTGACCACAATGCCCCTAGAGGCGAGATTGTTGACTTTCATTGATCGTTATTTCATGATGCGTATGAGCTATTAGTTTAATGTATTCTCGAAGTACTCGACGATATGAACGCGTAGGCGTAATCGGAATATAATTTGGAGCTACGACGAAAATTTTACGAAACTACGAATGCGAGGGGGGAGTGTGAGATAGTGGGGCCCACACCTGGCTCTTTTCCCTCACTCCAATGTCCCCCTTCTTCATTTTTCTCAGGTCTCTCTCTCTCTCTAACTTGTTTCACTTTCTTTCTTCCCCTTCATTTCTCCCAGCTCTCTAACACCTTTCGTCTGCAACCGTAGAAATGACCAGGGGCGAAGCCTCCATCTCCATTGAAGACAACCACCATGCCAGATCACATCTCACTCTCTCTTGAACGCTCCCCGTCTCTCTCGCTCGATTTTTCTTCTCTCTTAACTCACTTTAGCTCTCATCTTAAAGCTATCTCACCTTATCTGTAAACACAGAGGCAAGGACACCCAAAACAAACTGAGCCACCACTCTAGCTCGCTTATCCCTATGATCCAAATCACCATACCACCACCATTTTCATGGTGGAAGAATCGCACGGGACCACCATCATCACCCTTGGATTTCAATGATGGTGAGTTCAAAAATCAACCTAATTCAACCTAGTTTGGACTTCTGGATAAAATTTGATGCGAAACGAATGTGACACACAAATTAAACCCTCTTTTGACAATTGTAGTAAAGATGTAAGTAGGGTATCGT
>JAOTRO020176612.1:0-11729 GCA_028566515.2 Pyracantha coccinea | reverse complement strand
GCCTTGAGTTTGATTCTCGTCAATTGCAAAGGTGAACCACAGTATTATGGCAAGCTCATTGTAAGGATTATCTCACTTTCTCACCTTCTTAATGTAAACACAATCGTTTGTTCCAATAAATAAATATATATATATATATATATCGTAATGCTACATTGGTTCAAAGTCCGGTTTGTGCCAAAAATCGAACCGGCCGCCCCCAGCTAGGAGACCAAGCCGTAGTGCTTAAAATAATGGTTGCACGTAAAGAGCAATAATACCAAGTGGTCTCCTCCCGCATGCAATATACCGTCTAAAGTTGCACAAAGACAATAGTACCTGTACATTGTACCCAACTTCTTTTTCTTTACTCCTCTGTCGCAACTCAGCTGCGCATGCCGTCCTTCTGCTACAAACTACTTTCAGTGACAACTGTTGTAGTCCTCGATCACAAGAGCCTCGGTTGAATACATGATCCCATACAGAACAAGCATTATACCTTCCAACCTTCTGTGTATATGCTAATATGATGCACTACATATTGATCTTAGTAATTAGGGCTCACATCTTCTGGCGATTCCTTAATTGCGCTGATATTGTTATCAATTTTACTACTTAGGTTCATAAATGATGTGATTAGGTAAATAATCAGAGTGAAATTTTATGACGAATTAGGGTGAAAGATTATTTCAAGACATAGTTCAGAGACAAGCCAGAAAATTATATTTAGTGAGGGCTCCTTTTTCTCATGAACAACTAGGGGCTTCTTATATAAATCTTGTTAATAATTGTACTCTTAGTATGATAGAGGTGAATCGTAACAACACGTACTTCTGCATGTCATTTAGCACCTTTGGAGTATGACATTTTTGTCATTATCTTATACTTTTTATTTCATTATTAAAAGTTAATTATATTTATGCATATAGGATATTAGCAGAGTGCGAATACTTCAAACTTAATATGATTTTGCTTAATCATAAATATGAAAGTAGCGAAATTGATTAAAACAATGTGTTTCTCTTTGTGTACGTAACTAAGTTCAAATCTCACTTCCCAAAATATGTACCCAACCTACCCTTCTATATGATAACTTATTCACATTTGTGAAGCCGCATGAGCACTGTTCTAAAAATCCCTGCCTAGTGCCGCCTAGGCGCTAGGCGGTTGGACACCGTCCCGGTTAATGCCTAAGCGTTTGAAAATTTAGAAAGGGCACCTAGACCTACTAAGGCGCCCACTTAGACCGCGTAGGCACCCACCTAGCCCACCCAGACCCTCCTAGACACCCGCCTAGGTTGTGACACTTAGACCGAAAATAGATAACTTTTATTTTGCATTTTTTTTTAAATTGTAAGACTTGTTGAATGCTTAAATGAGCACACATTATATGCTTGTTCCCCATGTTTTCATTATGTTTCAATACTTCATAATACATATATGTCATTTTATTTTGTAATTTATGATGTAATTATATATATTTTAAGCATAAACAGACACTTATTTATGTGAAATATAACAAATTTACTTAAATCCCCCTAGTTCGCCTAGGTGCCCGCCAAAGCCCCCCTAGGCACCTAGGTGCTAGGCCCCTGCCCGCCTTCCCACTAGCGCCTAGCGTCTCTTAAAACCTTGCGCATGAGTAGTTTAATTCAATAGGATACTATTAAGAAAACCTTAATTGATACCAAGATATACCTTGAATATTAGGATACTATTAAGCAATTGTTTAAAATAAACAGTTAGAGAACATGAATTAGTACTAGCTATGTATTGGAATTCCGTCCTTAGTTATTGATTAAATCTTCAAACCAAAAGCCGGATTTTCCTATTCACATGTTCATGTTGTCATCACATTATTCATTGTACATAATTTCGAGCTATATAGCCAAAATGATCCTTGAGATTTGTATAATCAATAAAAATGGTCCCTAAGATTGAAAATCAATAGAAATTGTCCTTGAGATTGTCCACCATCCATGATTTTGTTCCTTCCGTTAAAAACTCTTTGTGCAATTTTCAAAGCCAAAGTCGACCCATAATATATCAAAATGAAGATAGGAAAGTGTAGAACATGAGTATACTATTTGGAAGCCCAATGGTTGCCGAAGATGGCCGGAAAATAGCCTGAAAGGTGACTGGTCCACGGAAAAACTGAAAACTGGTAAAATTTATACGTCCATAACTTCTTCAATACTCAACGAAATCGAGTGATTCAAAACTTTTCTATCTTCATTTTGATATATTATAGGTCGAATTTGGTTAAAAAACAATTGAGTTACGAAGTTTTGAAAATTGCCCAAAGAGTTTTTAAAGGAAGGACCAAAATTATGGATGATGAACAATCTCAGGACCATTTCTATTAATTTTCAATCTGAGACACTATTTTTATTGATTATACAAATCTCAATTATCATTTTGACTATTTAACTTTTTTATATTATCGTACAACTACGATCTGACACCACATGTTGATCTGGCATCTCAAGGACGGTGCGCGACAGAAAGATGCCCCACCCAATTAGAGTGAGTGCAATTTCTTTGCTTAAATCAAACGCCGTGTGCAAAAAATACCGACTTTATAAGAGCGCGTGCGAGACAACCATTAATTTATCTTTGTCGCCACGTGTGACCGTGTTTGTTGACTAGTATTGTAGGCAAGACAGCATAGGATCATACCTTCTAGGTCTTCATCCTCACCACGCAACCCTCGTATCCGCAATTACTTGTCAAAGCAGCGGCTGCTCTGTCAACCCCTTGGCCAATCCGAAACCCTAGCACCGCCGCAGTAATCACCACGACTCCGACTGCCCCTCCACAACGGCGCCGTTCCCTTTCACCAACTGCTTCAGAATTATTCAGAGTCCGTCGGTCCTTTTCATCTTTCTCCCTTCAGCTTTCAGGGTTTCAAGTCTCTAATTAGGTTACGTTTTCTCTTGCCGTCTCAGAAGCCTTCCTCCCGTTTTAAATGCCAAATTTCCAAAATTTGATCCCGATCGGTTTTTCTCGATTTCCCTCCCATTTTCTGTCTCACAATTTTCAACCGAAGCCGTGGATGCAATTGAAGCCATCAGGAAGCCGATCTGTGAGTGTTAACGGGGAAAACCATATTTTTCAATTTTTAATTAATTATTTAATTTACAGATAATACTTTTTTTCTTTTAATTTCAATTATATTTTGTTTTGGTGTTAGTATCTAATCAATTGTATTTTTTTTTTTGGGTCAGCCTTGATTGCACCGTGGTTTACTGGGCTGATGCTCTGAGGATTGAGGTAATTGTTGCCTTATTTTGGTTGATTGATACTGTTACTGTTACTGTTTAGATGATTAAGTATTTTTGAATAGTTATTTTATTCTGCTTATGTGGTTGAACTTTCAGTTTTGATTGTAAATTATCTGAATATCTGTTTGGTTTCTATGCTATTTTTAAGTAAACTGTTTACATTTGAATCCATGTTGAATCGGCTTTGATCTGTTTGAAATTGTATCTATGTATGTGGGCTGTTGATAATTCTGGACATTTTACAAAATTAGATTTCAGATTTCGTTCGGTATTATTTTTTTTTTTTTTGAGAAGAAACGATAATACTTTATTAAAAAATAGCATGAATTACAAAATAGTGGATAAGAAATCCACCATCTAGCAAAACTAGCTAAGACCTCTCAAGTAGATCGATTTACAAGTAATATAACGTCAACCAAAATCCTAACATATCCCACACTATATGAGAGAGAGAGAATAATCCCTGAACTCATTTGAAACTGATGCCCAGAGGGTTGCCCAGTATCTTACTCTACCCTATAGTTCTGCTACCCCCACTCCATTATAATCCTCAAAAACTTTTCTATTACGCTCCAACCAAATGTTCCAAAAAACTGCCAACACTAAACAGCCCCACAAAGCTGTAGCTTTCCTCCCCTTTCCTAAAGCCTCAAACTTGGTGCTTAGAAGCTCGAAACAACCCTCTGGAATGGCCCAACTAGCTCTAACTTCCTGAAACAATTTCCACCACAACTGTATTGAGTAAGAACAATGGAGAAAACACATGATTAACACTCTCCTCAGATTTACACGAGCTGCACCAATGGGGAGAAATACAAATAAAAGGCCTTCGCCTTTGAACTTGATCACATTAATTTTGTATTGGAGAGACCCTTTCTCAGATCAAAGAACAATCATGACAACCACTTTTGTTGATCTTGATTCTTTCAACATTAATTACAACTCATCTAACCCCCTACTGGTAGAAAGAAGAGAGAAACAAACATATCTGAGGTGTGGAAGATCCCCGTATTGACACCACAGATCCTAGGCCAGAGGTAATTCTTTGAGACTTCTAAGAAGTATGACTTGATCTTAAGAATTCGTTTAAGAATTCTTCTGACTGGCGTTTTAATAGTTTTTTTTTAACCCTTTTTTCTCTCTCTGGTTACTATAACATTTGATTTAAAGGCAGCTTCTAACTACGGAATTTCACCAAGTGCTATAATCTTCAATTTTAATGCCTTTATTCCAGATCTTTAGATTTTGTTATCAAATTGTAATTTTCTTTTGGTAAAAAATTTGAGGGGTATATTGTGGCACCATCTTAAATTTAAAAAAAAAAAATGATTGATACTCCTTGGTTGTATCTCTCTCAAGAAAAGACCCATCACCACTGAATTATAGTTATTGTGATCTGATTCATTTTCAGTCTCCTGCATCGTTATTTGGTAAATTACAAGAATGCTTGTCTACTTAATTAGCTGAAAATTGTCGGCATTCTCTAGTCATATGGAAGTTGTATAGTGTTGAATTTATTGGTTGCATAATGATGCATGCTTTCGTTTGTAGTCATTTAAGTTTGCTTATCTTTCTGTCTGATTTTTCTCCCCTGATTAATATTTTCTTCCACCCAGGAAGTATTTGAAAAATATCTTCAATGGATCATCTTCTGAGAATGATCGGGGCTAGACTTCTATCTTAATTTTGCATTCAAACTTTTGGATTCAAACTTGCTGATAGATATTGGTCTAGTAGACAGAAATGGAAGCAAATATCGCAAAGGTATTGGATAGTCGTCGAAGAGTTATGCTCGACTTAAAGAGAAAGCGGGCAACCCGGTATGCAACATATTTTCCTGCAGCTACACAGAGCGTGTCACAGAGGCCAAGCTTGAATAAGCTTGCCAAGCGAAGGAAATTATATGGATGCAAAAGTAAGCTTATGAGCCGTGGATCTCAACGATCCCTACTTGTATCTTATTCAAATTTTTCAAGGAGTGGTGTGCCACAGCGTCTAATGTTTTATCAGAGTGGTGAATGGATTGATTTTCCTCAGGATCTTGTTGACTTGGTTAGGAAAGACCTACAGGTCAAGAAGGAAACTGTGGACATCAAATCACATGGTGAACATTATGTGCTAGATTTTTTGCATATGTTTCGATTGGACTTGAAAAGTGGTCTACAGCAACCTATTGCTTGGATTGATGAAGCTGGTAATTGTTTCTTTCCAGAAATTTATGCTGAGGAGGATGATGAACCAAATTGGTACTGCCCACCTGAAGGTGGCAAAGGTTTGGAACCCTGGGCTGAAGATCAGTGTGGATCACATGAGATAAGACTGCACCTGGAAATTGAAATAAATGGTATGGGTCAGTCTGGGTTGAATGAATGTAGTGGGGAGTCGAATGGCTTTGTAAAGAAAATTCAGGTTGATCAAATACCTGCCAGCAATGGTGATGGTATAGAAGTTGAGAATAGTTGCAATAGGAAACCTGGTCTAAACGTTGATGAGTATTCTGAAAACAATGAAGCAATGACAAAGAATTTAGCTAGAGCAACTGAGATTGAAAAGGAAAAGTTGGATTGTGATACTGTGCGTAAGATATTCCTGAAAGGAATGAGCAACTTTGATAGTGTAGAAGTACTTGATATATACAAATGCTCAAGTACTCTGATGCAAGCTCGATTGGAACTTTTTCAGAAGCAGGTAGAAATTACGAAAACGTTTCGTGGTGATGCAAATATACGATACGCTTGGCTTGCTTCTTCTAAAGGAGAGCTGTCAACTATAATGATGTATGGGCTTGGTCATTCTGGGCTAGCCACGAACAAGTCCATATATGGCACTGGTGTTCATCTCACAGAAGCTAGCTTCTCTAACACCTGGTTAGTGTTTGTTTGTTTACTATTTATGTTTTTTGTGTGTGAATTATGTTCATACTGTTGATATGAATGATGAGATGCTTGAAAATAGTTAGTCTTCCTGGGTTGGGGTTGCTACTTCAGCCATAGATAAAAATGGTTTCTTGCATGGGGAAAGGATGAAGTAATGGTTTAGAGTTCCCTGAGTAGCATTGTCTGTACAGTGACGGATGATATTAAGGGCTAGACATGACTACTGTGAAGTACGGAGGTGTATTGTCTGTCTGCCGCTATTAATGTTTTTGTCCTGCATCTAGTGTTTTGGTAGGCCTAGTTACTCCGGTATGGCATGTCCTTCAGTGACCTGCAGCTGTTTATTAGCCGTTACCCTGTAAAGTGGCTATTTTGAGTGACAATGCTATAGCAGGCATTCATCATTTGTTTTTGTTCACTACCCTCCTTGTTATAAATGTACTAAGGTCATTGTTGATTGCTTCTATTTTATTATTATGGTTATATGTTACTGCTGGCTTCCTTTGTCATGAGAAGTTATTGGTATTGGTTATTAAGGGTATCTTTTCTGATAATTTGACTTATCTCTTACAGTTGTTTGATGTATGGTTATTTTTTTAGTATGCTTATTCGAGGTGGATTGAACTTTTCATTTGTTCACAGTGCAAGTTCTTGTGATGTTGACGAAAATGGGGCACGACACATGATATATTGTCGTGTCATAATGGGAAATATGGAGTTACTTCACCCTGGAAGTAAGCAATTCCATCCCAGTAGCAAAGACTTTGATAGTGGGGTGGATGGTCTTCAGGATCCAAAACATTATATTGTCTGGAATATGAACATGAACACACACATATATCCAGAATTTGTTGTTAGTTTCAAGATCACTTCCAATACTGAAGGTGATACTCTAATCCTTAAATCTTTCTGTTTGTTTCAGTTTTTTTCTTTTTGCTAACCTGTAATAAGAGCCTATGTGTCCATACTTATTATATTTTAATAGTTTTATGGCTCTGAAATACACAGTTCAATATCTGTTACAACTTGGATGGAAAATGTTTAGAAGTTAGTTTAAGCAAACAGGCTTCATCCATTGGTCATAGACATCAATGGTTGGGATGTTTCACTAAATCCAAGAGATGAATGAGGAATCACCTCTCCAACTTCTGATTCAGTGAGATAGCTGGCTGTATCCTCAGAAAACGCTGTATCAATAATATGATTTCATTATTTGAAACTTTTTTTATTACTTGAAAACTGGCACATGATGTTTTTGCAGGACATCTAATTGGAACTGAGAATAAACTTGGTGCTTCTGGGGTTGGGACATCCTGCCAAGGACCACAGGGCTCGTCTGCAGTTGATACAGTGCGTGCTGTTCATATATATTTTTTTTATGATTCTTCTTGGCTTTAATATGGACTCTTGTAATTTGACCTGATTACTTGTGTTCTTTATTACATCTATTCCTCGTAGTAGCATGCTTGACATGAGTTACATGTTCATCCAATCCAAGTGGCTGCCTCCTGAAAGTTTTATTTTAATGAGCTTCGTTTGACATATAATTTCACATCTATGTTGAGGCTTAGATCTTATTTTCAAGCTGTTTGATTTATTGAACTGAAGTCCCTGAGAAGTTTGTAGGCTTTCTAGGTCTTGCACTGAAAGTAAAATTCCTCTTCAGTGAATAGTATAGCTTGGATTATTTTGTCCTGCACTGAAAGTAAATTCCACTTCAGTGAATAGTATAGCTTACATTATTTTGTCCACTGAAAGTAAAATTCCACTGCAGTGAATAGTATAGCTTGCTTTATTTTGCTTGTTTCCAAGAAAGTTTCTCTTTAATATAGCCATGTATCGTATGTTGACTGTGCAATATGGTTATGGAAATTAACTTCGGTAATAGAATTCATTGGCTCAGATAATGTGCACATGCTGGCCCTGAAAGCAATAATGATGGTTTGAGCATTATGGGTCACTAGACATTCATTCTCTTTAATCAAACACGTGGAACTTGCATTAGTTAGATAGGAGAGGTGCTATGGAATATTTGAAGTCTTATATTGGCTTTTGTATTGAACACCTACAAAAGTTCATCGGGTGCTTCTGGACTTACAAATAATTATCTGTTCACTGCAAGTGCATTGTATGACTTGTTTGTTATGTGTTGCATGCATGCTAGAATGAACTACTTTTTTGGGTCTTAGTATCACATTTTTACTTGAGAATAGTTTGTATTGCAACATAAGTTTTCTTGCTATATTTTTTTACTTTCCTTTATTGACTGTGGAGTGATAGTAGACCATAGTACTCAGCAATTAGCATTTTTTTAACTAATAGGGGAGCGAGACTCGGCCACTTTCTGATTCTGGGAAATCTCATGGAAACAATAGTCAAATGATTTCAAAGCCTGGAAGATTTCAGGGGGAAACTGCTACTACTGGTTCTGCTCCTCAAAGAACCCCTAAATCACCCTGGATGCCTTTCCCCATGTTGTTTTCTGCTATTGAAAATAAAGTTCCTCCTGAAGATATGAAACAAGTTAATGTTTATTATGACTTGTTCAGGGTATGATTAATATTGTTATTTTCCCTTTTTCCTTTTTTGTTGGAACTTTTTGCGTTGAAATATGTTGACACTTTGTGTGTCTGATTATGATAATATCTTTTCAGGAAAGAAAGATAACTCGTGATGAATTTGTGAAAAAGTTGAGGTTGGTTGTTGGAGATACTTTGTTGAGGTCTACGATTACAGAACTTCAGTGCAAGGTACAATTCTAATTTTGTTAGATTAATTGGTGTCACATTGACCTTCATCAACGTCAACATGGATTTATATAGTACATTAAAAGGATGAAATTCATTTAATAAAGAATGATAATGCATAGTGCTATGGGGTTACACTTGATTTCATTTGAGTTTGAAGTTCTCTTTGTGCTTAACTCCTTCCTTGCTAGTATTGAGCGGATTGTTTGAATGAAAGTCTTTCATTAATCCTCTCAATTATTTCTTTATAATCTGATGTAAGCAGTCGAGTAAGTTAACTTGTAGTTTGCTATTTAGCTATTATATTCTTTATCCAAAATTCTAGGTTGGAAACAAGTCTTTATTACAGTTTTACAAAGGTTTGCAAGTGTTTTCTTTTGTATTAAATTAGATTATAAAGTATGATTATGAAAATACGTGATGTTGAATCGATGTCATATACTAATGAAAGTTAAATGATTATTTAGGTATATTTTGTCTTTTTAATTTTAAATGAAGCATAAATTACCAATCAAGATTTGGCACAAACTTAGGCTCTGCACATTGTTATGCACATTTTATATTAGTGTGTTATATAATGACAGGGTTTTTGAGCACAGAATTCAACTGCAAAGCTTACGCTTGAGTTACAAGACGATCTTAGCATGTTTTATTATCAAAGAAGTTACTTGATTGGACAAGTCCTTTTTATTAGTTGAAAACATGAAATAAAGAGGTCAGAATACCAAAAATATGGATTGCGGTAAATGGCTTAAATTCCAGAAGAACTGTTTCCGATGGACCAGTTTAGTTGAAATGTATTCCTAATCACCGGCATCAAACAATTTGTGGTCCATTTCTTAATAACTTGGGGTCATTCCCTTGGGACTTGGAAATTCCTTACCCAAACATAGCCTATGGGTAAACCAGACTCGATGGTTGATTGGTTCCAAGTGAACGCAGTCACATTGGCTCATCCAGTTAAAATTGTTAAATCCAGTTTTTAGATCAGATCCTGTGGTATTAATTTATTCATTATTTTGTTTTTGCTTGCAGATACCGCATAAAAGCAATGAGTAAATTGGAAGTTCCAAAGACGGGTTTACGCTGCCTCAAGTGGTGTGTGGTCCTGTCTCGAGTAGCCTGTCCATAAAAGTTTCAGATATTTAAAGGCAAAGATGGTTTGAAGCTGGCGTGGTAGTAATGTGTCGACATGAAGTAAATGTTACCGTGGACGTATTTAAGGTTTGTAATTTAGGAATATCGGAATTCTTAGCTTTTGTTCCTTATGGTGAAATTTTATCCAAACATTTTACATTTACCTTGGTGTAGTGCTTTAACTTTATGCTCTGTAAAGAAGTCTAGATTTGAGTCTCGACGATTTTAACGTGGATTTCTGCTGCTGCATTTCTTGTGTATATTTTGGGACTCATAGCATGAAGATGGTGGTGTTTTTCTCCTGTGAAGCCTTTACTTTTCAGTAACTTTGGTCCAAGGCTATCTTGAATCGGACTTTGATACTCTTGACTAACCCTTGCACTTTCCTTGCATTTCAAAAACTGATCGGATCAGCCTTGACCCATGTCTGGATCCATGTTGGATTATTGGATTCGGATTTGCTTTGAATAATTGGATTGGAAGTCTCGATTCATATCCTATTAATTACTTAGGATTTGGATTGGATCTGGATCAAAATCCGAATGATTGACAGGGGCTGGCAGGTGAGGCTATCGTTTGAAACTCCAAATTTGACTACTTGGTTTTTATCTTCTTGCAGAACTCACGTAGGGATTCATCATTGAAATGTGATTTTCATAAATCCTTTTTCGCGTTTTACACTCTGTTTATAGCTTACTATTAGATTGAATGGATCAAACAGAATCAACGGCTATAATTAAATAGGAGTGCGACAGAGGCTTAAAAGGCCAGTGCTTAGCCCTAATTTGGTAGTGAAGTGCTTTTAAAAAAGTGGGTATCAAGGGTCAGGCTTGTTTATGTTTGGTAAATATTCAGCTTCAGCTTTTTTCACAGTTTTGGGTGAAAAAAGCCAAAAACACAAAGCTGCAAAGTCCAGCTTTGAAAAATCGGTTTTTTTGTCACATGTTTTACATAAAAGTTTATCAAACACTATAATACTGCTTTTTTTCTTTCTTCAAAAGTACTTTTACACAAAAGTTTATCAAACACTGCTGCTTTATTTTACAGCTGTTTATTCTCACAGCACAGCAGAAGTAATTTTTTTTCAAAGCACAACAATACCAAACCAGCCCTTAATAGGGTTAATTATGGTAGGGAATGTGCAGTGGCCATATCTCTTGTAGTGATTGAAAATGATTACTAGGCTCCCTCTAAAACAACCACTTCTGGTGATGATTGGCAACAAAATTGGGTGGACTAGTACAGTTAAATAGTAAGGAGATCTTGAAGAAGAATTTCGACAAGCCGCAAGACTGCAAGAGAGTCAGAGATGACACGTAAAACCTGTGAGTAACTTGTAAATTTTTGAGTTTAATATGTAATTATTTTAAAGTATTAGATTTTATTTTTTAAGATTAATATCATTTTTTTTGTCAAACGATAAATTTTGTTAAATTAGATGTTAGATTAACCGCTGACAGGGTTTGAACCCATACTGTTATGCAACGGCTTAACACATTTTCACCAATGTGGTAATTGACCACTTGCTAATATAAAGATTGATATTATCTTAAAAAACTTATTAAGAGCTGATTTGGATGCTTTTAAAATTATTGTACATTTTTAGTGAATTTTTTTTTTGAACCAATCCTTAATAAAAATGTAGGTGAATCCTAGAATGAGAGAGGTATGCTTCTTGCAGAGGCACCTTAAGTGTTTTTAGAACC
>JAOTRO020176602.1:0-11729 GCA_028566515.2 Pyracantha coccinea | reverse complement strand
AAAGACCTCGTGCTAGGTAGGGATGAGAATATACATTTAAGGATCACTCCCCTGGACGATGTGGAATGTCATAGCCCGCCCAGAAAGCAAACTAAGCAGGACAAACAAAACCAGGAGGCACAAATTAACTAGTGAGGGAAGGGAAACAAACTAATACAGGGAAACAATACTATATAAAACAAAGAGTACATAGCTCAAGCAAATATTGAAATTAAATACGAAATATATTAATGATCTTTTAGCAAATACATAAACTCGACTGCATGCCAAAGCCAGGTACCTGGCAGGCTCATGGTAAGACGAACGACTCTCAACAACTTACTACACTACATGACCACCGACCGACGACTCATCAACTTACATAACTAGACTCTCAACATGGTATAAAACACTCCACTCTCTACTACCACCATAACCGGAACAAGTTTCACTCATAACTAATGAACAACCAACAACAAGGACATCAATCTCATCCCTCAAACCTCAAAAACATCAATCCCGTCCCCCCTCGACGGTTCTTTTATCCCTTTCTTAGCGTCTGTTATCCACTTCCTCACCTGATCCTCCTTAATTCCTTCTGCACATAGAAATGTATTCCCTTTCCCCCCGCCAATGCTCCCTTTCTAAATGCAACCCCAGCTCGAGGTCCATCACAGTAAAGTGTTCCAGCTCCGGCACATCCTCCCCTCGCTCAGCTCAGATGCGGTAATCCTCAAGCCTCTCCTCAGTATTCTTCATCGTAATCGCCCAGAGATTCTGCTTGAGCTGGTTCAAAGCATTTTGGTGTTGGTTGTAGGATCGGGTAGGGTTTGATATGCATCTTGTATTTCTGAGTATTGCGTCTGCTCTCGGAGAGAGCTCTCTGGCTCGATCCGTGTCCTTGGTTGACTTGCTTGCAAAAGCTCTGAGTTTGTGCGGAGCCATTTTTGCCACAGAGCTGGCAACAACTTTGAAAATGGTTTTGAACATGATGGTGGGTGGAGGGTGGTAAAAAGAAACTAAGCTGTTGCTAGAGGGAAGAGAGGGAGGAGAGGGAAGTTTGAGTTGTGCTGTGAGGGAAGTTTAAGTTGTGTTGCGAGAATACTCTCCTGTGAAGCTTATTTTATAGGCAGAGTAGGATTTTGTCCCCCCAAGAATTTGACTGGAGATGTGGTGAATATATGTATACGATGCAACTACTGTTGGAAATGTATGAACAATCTGTGATAAACTTATATATGCTAACAAATAATAAATGTAAATAGTACATGAACAATGAACAATATTAAACAGAAATATTTAAGATCGAAGCTTGCGTACCGCAGTGTCCTTGAAACAAAAATTTCGCCCCTACTCAGTGCTTGTAGTTCTGCAGACGTTTGCTTCACCAGGATTCAACGATCAAGTTAGAATTCCAGCACCGGAATACTTAACTTCTGACGAATTTCTTTGTGGTTCTCTCAGTAATAATGTTTAGGAATGTAGAAGAAGGTTTGTAAATTCTGTGTCCTAAATGTCATGCAGATGAGTGTATATATAATGAGATTATACCTGTTGAAAATGGGGTATGACTGTTGGGGACATCTCTTCAAAGGGGTGCTCTGTTTTTTTGCCTTTTTCCACAAACCTCAGACTTCATCTGAAAAGATGAGTTTGTTCACAAAAATTAAATAATTAAATAATTAATTCGGATTTAATTAATTAAATCCAAAAAATAATTAATTAAAGTATTTAATTATTAGAGCCCGAGCCCCAAGACCCATCTTTTGATAATTAAATATATATTAATTAGCACACCTCAAAGCCAACCCCAAAGGTGAGCCCAATTTTATTCTCCAAGTCCAACACTCCAATCACTTTCTAACAAGGACAAAGCCTTATAAAATGTTGAAGCTTTTTGAAAATGGTCAATATGGGACAATTAAATTTTAACTCAAACTTCAAAATTTCCAAGAACTACTATATATGTGTGTGTGTTGGAGGTGTTTGCTTCAAATAACATATCTTCGTCTGTATATGTGGCAAGAAATGAAAACAATATACATACACACAAGTGTAGCTAACGGAAAACTAAAGGCGCTTTTGGGGAGCGTGAGCTTTGGCCCTTTGGGCAGTGGAATCGTGGATGATTTAAGTTTTGATTTAGGGGAGCATAAACTACTAATTACTTGCCAAAAATCACATTATTAATTAGTGCCAAATAGAGACAACCTTTTGTGGATATGTAGCCGTCAAACTTTTATCATCTCTAGTTAATAAATATGTAACAAATGTACTATAAAGTTAACATGTCAATTCGAATCAAGTAAATGTAGCCAAAATATATTTGTAAATAGGTTTGGTGGGATTCACACATTAAACTCATCAAGTCGCTTGGATGAAATTTCATCGCTAAATTGGCGATCAAATCACTTTTTGAGCAAATAGACAATTAATCTCAGTTGTATGTCTTGCTTCTTGTTTGATTTGGGCATCTAAAATTTTCGATGCACCTATCACCTCATCCTAGCTAGCTGCGAACTTGTGAGATGATAGATTAAAAGAAATGAGTTTTTCACTTTAGGTGGAAAAAGTAATGAACATACACGCATAAAAATACGAGTGAATGACATGAATTTTAGACTATTAAAATATGAAGTCAATAAACTAATAATGATTGAAAGCCCGTGCCTGAGTTAATTACGCTACTTCTACATTCCACCACTAACAAAACGAGAGGACTCAAAAGCTTCTTTACCATGGCCTCGTTAAACTGCGTAAGTTTATTTTAGTGATTCACAATCTTATTCGTTATATGGAACATAACATACATTCCACCAAATACAACGAGAGAGAGAGAGACCATAGTTACTAATATATATAGGCAACTACAGCCTGTCACCATCCTAATATCATCATTCAGATGCAGTTTAGATCTAGCTGAAATGTACTTCCATACATAAAGTAAAATAATAAAACCCATTAATATACTAATATAAATTTAGAAATTATATACATTAATAATAATTAATAAGCAGAATTTGGACTTGTATATATTGTGGAAACGAGAAGTTTCCGAGGAAACTTTAACTTACTGGGTGGGAGCAGTCGTCGTGGTAGCATTGCTCTGTTTGCATACTGTCATGAACATAAAGCTATACTTATCCCACCAAAATTGCCTGTTTAGACAAGAAAGTACAAACGGAGCATGTGACGTAGATCTACGTACATATGCAACGAAAACATCGGTCTCTTTATCCAACGCAGTCATAGGTCATGAATGGGGAAAGGAAAGAAAATAAGTGAGTTATTCGGGAAAAAGTGATGAACTTACACATGTAAAGGGACGAGTGGATGACATAGGTTTTAGGCTATGAACATTTACAGCTTCAATAAATTAATAATAGATGAGAGCGCGTGCCTAAGTTAATTTTGTCAATTCTATGTTTTTGTGGGTTGTGGGTTTGCTGTCTTGAAAATGATGTCTTTTTCATATCTCATTCTTTCTTTTGTTGATACGTATTTTTTTATTTATTTATTAAAAGTTGAAAATTTAACAGAATTAAATTGAAAATAAAGATGATGACACATGTAAAAAAAAAAAAAAAGACATGAAAGAGACACTATTTTCAAGACAGCAGATCTGTGGCCGTTTTTGTGGGTCTCACAATTAAGAATGGTCATGATCAATTAACTCATGTGCGACTAATTCTAGCATTTTTCCACACAAATATATATAAACTGTTTTCATGGATTTTAAAAGACAGCGATGAATTGTTCACCATTTTTTACCTTATGTTTACTCTTGTTAATTAATTATGATTTTTTATTCTCCTTTAATTTGTTTAATCCAGTTGCTCTAACGATATACAACCGTATTTGGAAGCAAAGAAAGCCTGCGTTAATTTCAAGGTATGAAACTAGCTAGCTAGCTGCAAAAAAGTTGATAGATAGAAGTAATGATTCTTTTGCCAAGAGAGGAAGTGGTAGTGAATGTTTAGTGATTAAGTTGATATGCATACAACAACAACAACAACTTTTTTTGTAAAACCATAAGAATCATTATTAACATTTTCGATTTTGCTCCCTTTCATTTTCAGCTTCAGATTGCAGACTAGTACGTATACTAATGCCTTAAAACCAGTTTTCTTTATAATTTTTTTCATTTTTTAATGAAAAACAAGTAATGCATGGCTTTGTCCGACTCAAAATCATCATAACATTTTCGATTTTGCTCCTCTTCATTTTCAGCTTCAGATTGCAGACCAGTACTTACTAATGCCTTAAAACCAGTTTTCTTTTTAATTTTTTCCATTTTTATTATTAATGCGTGGCTTTGTCCCACTAAGAATTTGACTGGAGATGTGGTGAACATATGTATATGATGCAAGTGCAACTACTATATGTGTGTGTGTGTGTGTGTGTGTGTGTGTTTTGGAGGTGCATGCGTCAAATAAAATCTTCTGGATATAATTGATCTGTCATGTGACAAGAAATGAAAACACTATATACACACACACGCGACTTGTAGCTAATGAAAAAACTAAGGCGCTTTTGGGGAGCATGAGCTTTGGCCCTTCGGCACATAATTCGGCCAGTAGATGATTTGAGTTTTGATTTAGGAGAGTATAAACTACTAATTACTTACCAAAAATCACGTTATTATTTAGTGCCATATAGAGACAACCCCTTTGTGGATATGTAGCCGTCAAACTCTTATCATCTCTCGTTAATAAACATGTAACAAATGTACTATAAGGTTAAGATCTCAATTCAAATAAAGTAAATAGCCAAAATATACTTGTAAGTATAGGTTTGGTGGGATTCACACATTAAAACTCATAAAGCCGCTTGGATGAAATATAAATGCTAAATTGGTGATCAAATCACTTTTGGAGCAAGTAGACAATCTCAGATTCTCAGTTGTATGCCTTGCTTCTTGTTCGATTTGGTCCTCTACAAATTTCGATGCACCTCGCACCTCATCCTAGCTGCGAACTTTAATTTGGAGATGTAAAGTTAAAATGAGTGAGTTCTTCACTTTATGGGAAAAAACGTAACGATTTTACACGTGTAAAAGTACGAGTGGATGACATGAATTTTAGAATATAAGCGTATGCAACTAATAAATTGATAATGGATGAAAGCGCATGCCTGAGTTAATCTCGCCACTTTCATGTTTTCTTAGGTCTCACAATTAAGAATGATCATGATCAGTTCATGTGTGACTGATTCTAGCATACTAATAGATGTAAACCGCTTGCATAGAAATTTAAAAGGGAACGATTAACTGCTCACCACTTTTCACCTTATGTTTACTCGTGTTAATTAAATATGGTATTTGATTATCTTTAATTTGTTTAATCTAATTGCTCTAACTATTAATATATACTACTGATGATAGAAGATGGATGAATCAAATCTTTGATGGTTTACTATTAATTTACTATTAATATATACTACTGATGGTAGAAAATGGCAAAAATCTTTTAAAGTGGTGGACAAATTAACTGAAGTTTCCTTAAACGGATCGAAGGAAAATCGAAGTGTTGCATGAGATGTGGTTGACACCGGCGTGCATGCTTAGAGGCTCAGAAGCTCAGAGGCACATACATTTTTTTTTGTTGGTCAAGATATTTCAGTAAAGAGTAATGAACAAGGGCCAAGCTCAGACCAGGTAACAAGGAACAGCTATAGCGTATAGCGTAGACAAATCTTAATGTCATTTTCCCGTTCAATACATGAGTGTAGGTGCATGGACTTATTGCAGCATTGAAATAGGTCTCCATCCTTTACCGTGTAGCTAATTAGTGCACATTGTACCAACTCAATTATAATGTTGATGTGAGTTTTTTGGGTCTTCGAAGGATGGAGTGAGCCACCAACCAATCCTTTATTTTATTTTTTTTAAAAAGAAAAAAATATAATGCTTTGTTAAACTTCATGCACAAATTAAAACGATATCTAAATTAAAAACCCAAATCCACGATTTCAATTTTTAACAATATTTTTTGTTTTTACATTCAATTTTTAACAATTGAAGATTATTAATATATAATATGCTTAAAAGTAATGTAATCAACCACTTAATTTTTTTTTTTACATTCAATTTTTAACAATTGAAGATTATTATTTTTAACAATTGAAGATTATTAATATATGGGGAAAATTGCAGCTTCTTATCTACAGCCCGAAATTTCTTCACAAATGTCATCAACCACTTAATATTTATGCAACAATTAATTATTTGTTTAAAGCAGTAAGCAGAATGTGTGTGTTTACTAATTCTTCAATCATCACAAGAGCAAAAATACAGGATCGATCGACTTGTCTCTGACTTTTTGAATACGTTATATGTCATGCTAAATGAATGAGACAAAGCTCGATTAAGTGTCACAGTTGTATTCAGAAAAGCAATTCATCGTATCGTCGGTTACCAAAGCCTCACTCCACAGAAATGACAGTACGTTTGATAAGTAAAGCCCGCCAATTGAAGTTTTCAAATATTTCCTCATCCAAAGAGTTGAACGTAGATGCTTCTCCAAAGCCCGACTCGTTCAAAGATTCTGTGCAGCCTTAGGGTTTCTATATATGTTTGAATTTTGTAAATTTAGTTTTATGTAATTATCTTGTATTATCAGTTTGATTCAATTTCAAACTCTTCCTTGTAAACTCTATATATTGATGAATATACATAAGGAAATATTAACGAGCCAAATTATATTTAAACTCAAAGTTTATCTACGTTAACTGATCACCATGCATACCAATGTCTAGCTCGTTTATATATGCTTTTGAAATGATTGAAAGCGCTTTTGGTGAAAATGTTTTTAGAACCAATCATTAGTAAATATGCAAGTAAATCATGGAAAAACAAGTAAAGTGCTTCATGAAAGAAGCACCATACGTGCTTCCTGAAGAAAGCATTTAAAGTGCTTTTCAAACCCAAATTTTTTTTTTTTTTAAAAGAGTTTTAAGTCATTTTAAAAGCACATCAATCGGGAAATAATAAACACACCTACTCACTCACCCTAATTAACTGAAAAAGAAAAATTAAAAAGAATACAAATGGGCCTAATCAGAGCATATATAGGCTCAATTAAGGATCCTGGACTATTAGTTGGGCTTCATGTCCAATTTTATCGAACGCCAACTTTTCAGTAGCTATCCAACTGTCACTGTCATACGCCATGTACAACAACATTAAACCAACCACACACCCACACGTCCCACGCATTCGTTTGATTTTCTCGGCGACAATATGAATCTCACCCTGCGTGCACCCAGTACATTTTTCACCCATTCATTTTCTCGCACTTTCTCACCCTCCAAACACATCCTCCGTTACTCCAAACCCTCACCCTCCCGCCTCACACCCAAAATCACCATGTCGTCCGCCGCCTCCTCCGCCACCCAAACTGTCATCGAGCACATCGTCCTCTTCAAAGTCAAGGACGACACCGACCCAGCCAAGGTCAGCGCGATGGTCAACAACCTCAACGGCCTCACCTCTCTCAACCTCACACTCCACCTCACCGCCTCCCCGATCCTCCGCACCCGATCCTCGCCCTTCGCCTTCACCCACCTCCTCCACAGCCGCTACAGCTCCAAAGACGACCTCAGCGCCTATACTGTGCACCCGGGGCACATGAGCGTGGTGAAAGAATCGGTCCTCCCCGTCTGCGACGACATCATGGCCGTCGACTGGGTTGCCGACGACCTCCAGGGCCCTGCGGTCCCGCCGCCGGGATCTGCAATCCGCCTGACGTTTTTGAAATTGAAGGAGGGTTTGGGGGAGGAGTCGAAATCAGAGATTTTGGGGGTGATTAAAGGGGTCAAGGAGAGTTTTGGGGAGATTGATCAGATTAGCGTTGGGGAAAACTTCTCGCCGGCGAGGGCAAAAGGGTATTCGATTGCGTCGCTGGCGGTGCTTCCGGGCGCGAAGGAGCTTGAAGGTTTGGATTCGAAGCAGGAGCTGGCGAAGGCGGAGAAGGACAAGGTCAGGGAGCATTTGGAAAGCGTGGTCGTGCTTGATTATGTTGTTGGGTCGCCTCAATCTGCAAGTCTCTGAAGATTTTTGTGCCCTGTTCTGTCTACTTTGATTAATCACTCAATAAGCTCTGTTTTGTTTAAGTTGATTAATCACTCAATAAGATTAAGTTTAATGCAAGGGGATGTTTTGATTTTCATAAGGTTGCGAAAATGCAAGGTTTTGGATTTTTGGCGTTTTGATTCGTATGCTGCTTTCGGAAAGTACTTGGAAGTGGTGCTTTCGAAAGAAGCACTTGTCGAGTCCTCCTCCAAATATGCTTCCACGATTCATAAGCATTTTGAAGTTTTCTGGCGAATATAATTAAAAATAATTTCGAAACCTTAAAATCACAACCAAATTTATGTCATCCTTCGAAGATATAATGGTAGGAATATGGAAGCTCAAGCTATAAGTAACACTGGTAGTTGAATTTTAGTGGGACGCGTTGGGGTTTGAACTAAAAACTCGTGAGTGATTAATTTCTGAACTTGTCAAAATGTAGAGTTGAACATATTCCATCCTCGTTTTTTTTGTTGGAAAGAGGGTAAGATTAGATTGAATTGGATAACTTGCTCTTTGAAGATAAAAATAATTATGAAATTATGTATAATTTAAAGGTAGAATATATATTACTTATTAAAGAAACTTATTTCTTTTAATCCCAATAAAAATAGTAGAATTAGAAGGAATAAGTTTCTTTCATGTATATTCCCCTTTTAATCGCCTAAAAATAAAAAAAAATCATTTCATCTACCTTCAACGTATAATTCAATACAAACCTAGTTGAGAAATTCAATTTAATCCTAGACACCAAGCATCACAAAAATTTATTTGTTGTGATACGAGAAAGGTTGCACTTCGTACAGGAAAATTGCATATGTTGGGTTCGGGTTGACATGAAATGGACATCAACACTTTTATGGCAAGCCTAAACACAATACAGTTACTAATTATATCATTATTTTTCAACATAAACACGACACAATTACTAATCGTATCTTCCTAGAGCCCAGTGAGAGTGCTTGATTCCGGATTAGCGAGTTATACGATTACTTAATTACCAATGAGTTATGTTATAGTATATCATCTTTTGGTTTTGCAAGTTCTAATGGGTTATGTTATAGTATATCATCTTTACTTAATTACCAATGAGTTACGTTATAGTATATCATCTTTGGTTTTGCAAGTTCTATCCATTACAATCTTATCAACTGTTTTTTTTTGTGTGCAAGTGATCCTTTATCACAGTGATGGAAAGGTGTTGAGCCCTTATATGACGGCGTGAGTTCAAACTCCGTGGTTAATCTAACAAAATATATCGTTTGATAAAAAAAATAAAAAAATAAAAAACCTGGTATTTTTAAATTTATTATTATTATTATTATTATTTTGCATATATTAACTGGTATTAGAGTTTGTTTAATTGGCAACCGATAGGCATGACCAAAACGAGTCAAGTCCGGCCTTGTCTTTTCATAGCAAATTTTACAAGCTCGAACTGGATGGGTTTCCATACAACAGTGACCAAATGTTAATGGACAAGCCTAGTTGATGGTCTCCATATGCCTTCGGCTAAAGGCCTTCTCAATTTGGAAGAGGAGGGAAACTCAAAGATACTCATCGATGCTAGTAATGGTAGATTTTCAGCTCCCCGACGTCTCTTCACTTTGATCTATAAATTTGCATGTAAATTCCTGAGCTCTTTTTTCCTGCTACGTGTGTCGCGAAGCAAATTTTATAGCAGATGCAAGGGCGACTGTAGGACATTCCTACCTGGATCCCTACTATGTAGTTGAACATTTTGCTTATTAAGGCGAAAGCAGTGCTTTTGTGATTATTCAAGCCGCCCTAGAAGATTCTCTTTATAATTTCGTTTCCTATAGACCCTTGTAACTCTAATAGGCTCGAGTGTCTAGACACAAATTCATCTATTATTTTAATTTTCAAGTAAAATCGAAATTTGAATTTGCTACACAAAAATATTTCTCCTAACAAAAGAAACAAAAATCACGGCAAAACTAATCATGCATGCATGACTTGACAAATTCCCAAGATTCCCATCATGCCTTGTATATTACCAATCATGACACTGCACTCACGCCATGTCTTCTCGATCGAGTTTAAACAGACCTTCTGTTTTCTAGGAAACGTTTATTCGATATTCCTTTAAGATTTTTTTTAAAATTAATATTATTAAGGGAGGGGCCGGGAGGATTCAAAATTATTACAATAATTTAAGAGAGGAAAAGTTTAGAATCCAAACGCATAAATGAAAACTCAACACCTTATTTACTGAAATATTGGATCACATGTAAATACTCCTTAACTATCTAGTTTAATCAGACATGGTTTTGTTTGTGTCATCTATATATAAGAGGGACGTTAACTACCTTCACCTTTTCCCTTTCCCATTCATTTGATGCCATGTGAATTCCACCATCATTAATTTTTTAGGACTTCCCCCATTCATTCGATGCCACATGGATTCCACCATCATTAATCTTTTAGGACTTGAGGTGTATATGAGAAAACAAAATAATCAGTTTTTCAAGACATTAAATACTTAGTTTTTAGTGATAGTTGAGGCTACATGGCAACGAATGAATAGGCCGCGAGTCTCATCGACAATTCCTGGATTCCATGTAGTAGAAGCAAGAGTGGGAGAGAAAGAGAGGAAAGAAAAGAAAGAGAAAGTACAGAGAGCAGGGATGGATGACACCAGTTAAATCGTTGGCAGGTGATGAAGGTTGGTGCTCTAGACGGTTAATCGGCATCTCAAATTGATGCTCGTGAGCTTCTGATTATTATAGTGTGAATTTCTAAAATAATTGGCATTTATAATTAAAAAGAATAAAATATGCACGTGTCAAATTTTTATTTGTGGAACTCCAAGTCAGCATATATTCCAGGTACATGCAAAATTTTCTCTCATTTCAGACCTTTTAACTCCCCACACTTCTTTAAGGTTACTTCAAACATTTCAACTCCCTTTTTTTAAGGACATAATGGACCACTGAATTCTCAAAACTTGTAATTGGTTAAACTCCATGTTAGTGAGCCTAATGAACTTTTTTAGTAGTTCATCATAAGTTTTTGAAATGAACACGGCATATTTTTTTACTAGCCAAATTTTTTGAGTTCATCCCAAAGAGAAGTAAAGAACTTATGAAAAGTAGGTCAAATGTTCGAAGGCAATTTATTCCTCCACCTCCTAGTGCAAAAATATTCTTTTATAAAATGAAAATAATAACTGGTGAAAATAAGGTAAAAAATTCGAAATAACCCTGACACAAGTCATATGTCATACATATGACTTATTCTAGATGGAAAAGTTAATGGAGTTAAGGTGATATGATAAATTAATGATTTGGGAAAATTGATATGACACTTAAAATGTTAGTTTATATGACAAATTAAAAAATGTGTATAAGTTCATATGATATTTCAAAAAATTCCCTTATTTTGATTGTTTTGGTTTTCTTATATGTTTAGGGTTTGGGCCAGTCCGTTTAAATTAGGTTTTCGTTTAGAGATTAGGGTCATTTTATTATAAGTAATATGTTTGTTATTCAGTTGAGAACAAGTTAGTTAAGATGTAGTCTTTTTCTGTCTATGTAGCCTTGTTTGTAACATACTTGACCAATCCCGAAACTACTAAGCATCGGTCAACATTATACCGTCAAGGACCCACAAGAGTCTCCCTCCAACCAGGAGGCCAATCACAACGCGACACATGTCA
>JAOTRO020176575.1:0-11731 GCA_028566515.2 Pyracantha coccinea | reverse complement strand
AGGATCCTGTTGGAGATAACATGTTGGTGGTGGAACAATCGAAATGATGTCGATGCCCATGTTAGCTTTCATGCTTGTTACCGAAATAACGCCCCCACATGTAACTTCTCCGACGCAATTGTCAATGATGTTTATGGATCTTGTTTCCTTTGGCCTTATCATCCCTTCTCCAATCACCTCATACACTCTTATATGCAGGGCGATCTCTTAAGATTTTGGGAGGTTTATGCAAAATTTATGTAGGGGTTTTCTTTAAGAGAGCCTTTCAATTTTTTTTTTCTTAAAATATATTGATGGTAAAAAGCAATAATCAAAACTAAAACAAATTTTAAAATTCACGCTAATTATCAGTTTCACAATAGCATTACATAATGAGTAAAGAAACCTTAAAAAATAACCATTACTAGAAACCTTAAAAAATAACCATTACTAAATAAAGTACAACTTGAAATTTCACTTAAAGATGGTTCTTCGTGCATTCTTTACTGCAACATCATCAATTAAATTGTACTTGTAAGGACAACTAAAATATAATTAAATTGATAGAAAAATAAAAAGTGGAATAAGTTTTTTGTCCTAAAAAGGGAAAGTTAGAAAAGAGTTAACTGTAGGTTCCAATTGAATTTTTTTTTTTTTTTTGGAATTTTCATGAAAAGTGTTTGGGCTAATTTTATTTTAACCAAAAACTATGCTATAACTTTATTTAATAAAAAAGAATTAAATTTTAATGAAAAATCTTTAAATTTTAATAAAAAGGATAAAAAAGCCTTAATTTTTAATGAAAAGGACACAATTAAAAAAAAACCTGATGCGCGCTGGACGTGTACACTGTTTATGAAACTAAACACTTTTTATGAAACTGCACTAGTTATGAAACTGAACGATACTATACTATTTATTGGTCCAATTCATAAATAGTGTCTAGTTCTTGATCATGTTTCATAAATAATATCTAGTTATTGGGTCCAATGTCATAAATAATGTATAGTAATGGGTACATTGTCATTAATAGTATCTTTTTCTTAGTCCTGTTTCATAAATAGTGTCTAGTTATTAGTCCACTTTTCATATATAGTTCCTAGTTCTTGATCATGTTTCATAAATATTATCTAGTTTTTACTCCAGTTTCATAAATAGTGTATAGTCCAGTTTCATAAATAGTTTCTACCTATTGGGTTAGTTTTGGAAATAATGCCTAATTCTTGTTTTCGTTTCATAAACAGTGTCTACTTATTAGTTCAGTTTTCATAAATAGTGTCTACTTATTGGTCTAGTTTCATAAATAGTATCTACTTATTGGTGAAGTTTTATAAATAGTGTTTAATTCTTGGATCAGTTTCATAAGGTTTGAAACTTAGACCCTTTTTGGTCATGTAAAATGTAGCATCCCACATCGCCCAGGGGAGTGATCCTTAAATGTATATTCCCATCCCTACCTAGCACGATGCCTTTTGGGAGCTCACTGGCTTCGGGTTTCATAGGAACTTCGAAGTTAAGCGAGAAGAGGGCCAGAGCACTCCCATGATGGGTGACCCACTGGGAAGTTGCTCGTGAGTTTCCAAAAACAAAACCGTGAGGGAATGGTAAAGCCCAAAACGGACAATATCGTGCTACGGTGGTGGAGCGGGCCCTGGAAGTGATCCGTCCCGGGCAGAGATGTGTCACCCAATCTTATATTAATTGAAATTTAGGTTTTTCACCAATGTATGCTCAAGCTCGCCTCAGATGAAATTTTCAAGCCTGGCTCGGCTATAAATTAAACTTGATTTTTCTTTGGCTTAGCTTAATGAAAATATAAAATTAATATAAAAAAAACATATAAACTGCATAATAACAAAACCGTTGGTATTGGTATTGAAATATTACATGACAAAATAAGGTAAAGATTATGAGCTAAATACTTTGAAATGGTTGTATGGCCGATTAAAAAAAATATGTTGGTCCGAGCTTTATAAGACGAATGTGCCAGAGTTCAATCTTGGCTCATTATCTTATCGAGTGTAATATTTTGGCCTAACAAGTCTAATATTTTGTTTGAACTTAGCTCATTTTGCTAACGGGTGTAATATTTTGTTCTAACGAGCCTAATACTTTCCTTCAAAATTTTCAATTGTTGTAGGACATGGGGAATTATATGCTTGTCACTAGCATTCGCATGGCAACTCTACACCTCATGGCTTCTCGTACATCTACACGAATCCAACTCCGGAATTCGGTACAGTAGATACCTGCACCTCGCAATAACAGCCTTTGGTTAGTCAAAGCGAGCTCTTCTTCCATATCAAACAACACCCCCTAACACGCGCCTAGTAGTGTAGTAACTAGACATTTTATTTTATGTTTTCAGGTCCAAAGTTAGGGAAATTGCTCACTATATTCCCAGTAATGTACTTATCAGGGGGCACGTGTGCCCAGCTAATCATCGTAGGAGGTGGAACCATGAAACTATTCCTAAAAAATGTTTGGGATGTTAACTCATTGACTGCCACAGAGTGCTTCTTGTTGTTCATCTGCATGGCTATTATTGTGGCTCAGTTCCCCAACTTGAACTCCCTAGCTTGGGTGTCACTTATTGGTGCCACCACAGCAATTGCATATTGTACTCTTATTTGGGGCCTTGCAATTGTCAAGGGGAGGCCGAGTGGCATTTCGTACAACCTACCAGAGATGGATGACAAAATGGATAGATTTGGGGTGATTCTGAACGCTCTTGGCATCATTGTTCTTGCATTCAGAGGCCACAATGTCATTCTTGAGATTCAAGTGAGTGTTTGTGCTATGTTAAAGAGATCGATTCTCTCAGTTGTTTCCAAGAAAATTGTAGTGTGAGTTCGTTTAACACATAAATAGGCTAAATTAATGTTTCTTCTGATGCAGGGGACATTGCCATCTAGTCCAAAACAGACATCCCAAAACCAGATGTGGAGAGGAGTGACTGTATCTTATGCAGTTACAGCAATGTGCTTCCTTCCTCTTGCCGTAGCTGGGTTTTGGGCTTATGGAAACAACGTGAGCGTGACACTTGTTCCAAATTATTTTTAACCAAACTGTGAAAAATATACCAAACTAGGGATATATGCATGATCAAAGATTGACAGTGCCCTTCAAATATTTGTGCAGATACCATCTTCATATGGAGGAATATTGAGCTCTTTTTCACAATTCAATGGACATAAAAGCACATCAAAAGTTGCGTTGGGACTAATTTGCATACTTGTAGTGATAAACTGCTTAAGCACATTTCAAATCTACAGCATGGTAGTTTTTGATAATTTGGAGTTCAAATACACTAGCAGGAAGAACAAGCCATGTGCAAAGTGGCTTCGGATAGCTTTTCGGATTTTGTTCGGAGGACTGGTATTTTTCATAGCAGTCGCCTTTCCATTCTTGCCGAGCCTAGCACCTCTAATCGGAGGCATGACTCTGCCTTTGGCATATGCTTATCCATGTTTCATGTGGATCACAATGAAGAAACCAGAGCCGAAGAGTGCTATGTGGTGTGTGAATATTGGGCTTGGATTCTTGGGGCTAGGTTTGAGTGTTGTTTTAGTCATTGCATCAGTTTGGAATTTAGCTGACAAAGGTCTACGTGCCAATTTCTTGAGGCCGTAGATAACTACTAGTGATGTGATTAATATAGGATAATCATAACATTATCCCTTCATAATGTAGTCGCAATATAATTTGGTGTCTACGACAAGGATTGGACATGGGTGTTATGTAACTATTACGCTTAGTTTTTGGAATGTCACCGACGCTAAGTGATGATTTTACCAACATTAAATGATAAGGTGGACAAATAAGTTAGTCTCGACTAATCGTTGTGTTTGGAGCTTTAATTCCTCAAATTGGTTCCTTTAGTGAAGTTAAAGCAAGTTAAGTAGTAAATTTGCTTAGCTAAACTACGTCAATGTGAAGATTCAAAGCTCTATAATGACTTGAGAATTAATAATTATCTATATGATCATACAACGCTAGTGAACCTAACAAATGTCAATTTTCAAAACATTAGATATTTTTTGAAATGTTTTAAAAGATTAGGACCAATTTAGAATCATTCATAAAGATTGAGTAGTTATCCGAACTTAACCCTTATTTTTATTTCTTCTATTAATTTTTAATTTTTGTTGAGCTCATTTTAAAAATGAGCTAAGGCCATCTCCAATCGAATGAGTTATGTTTAGCCCCGTCTAGAGTTATAGCCCTGCAAGATATTATTTTTAAATGAACAATGTTGTATCGTATTTATATACCATCTCAAACCGAATGAGCTAGTTTTAGCGCCCTCAATAATTCATTATTTTTAAGTTTGTTCTTGAACTTTATTGGTTAATTGAATTAAACTACCATATTAAAATAAGTTTATCCAGACATATTTTGAGTGTCACTTGTCGCTAAATGAATAAGGTTATCTGGACATATTTTGAGTGCCATTTGAAAAAATATTGAAAAATTTAAATTTAGATTATTGGAAGGTAGGAGAGGATTGTGTAAAAAAAAGAGTGTTTTAGGTGAATAATTGGATTAAATGAGGTAAGATAGTATGAAAAGGTGAAAATGATGTAGAAATGGTTTAGGTACTTATAGCAAAAAAAATTACAATTTTAATTTTTTTATTATAAATTTCGTCCTAAAAGAAAAAAAAATGAAAAACCCCAACAAATAGCCTGCCAAACGGGCTCAACATGCCCAGCCTGATGGCCAAAAAGCTCTAATTTGGGTATTGTAAAAGAATGGACTAAAAATTGGCATATGACCCTATGGCCATCTCCATTAGAGATAGCCTAAGGTAAGTGATCCCAGAGCTTGAGGTTTGTTGTCAACCCGAGCTTGAGCTTAAAGTAATCATTCATAGAGCATTTTCATAGGAGATGTCAAATTTTAAACATAAAATTTAAATTTGACAGCCTATGTGGCATTCTGACATCTTTTAAAGTTTTACTCTACACCTGATATGTTAAATTAAGGAAAAAATATATTTAGAGTATACTTTGAATACTGAAATATATATTGAGATAACACTTTTTAAACATTTCAAGAAAGAACATTTTTAAAACCTGCGTAAGATAACGTCATGTCTGGTTTTTCCGTTATAAACGGAGTTCCCGTATTCTGTTAAATGGCGATCTGCGGTGATTAGAATCATTCGAATTATATTTTTATTTCTTTGCTGTTTTTCTTTGTCTCTAAAGTTTATCTGTTCCGATTTATATTTCGTCATCTCCCTTAATTATCTCTCGCCATAATTTCTATTCGAATCATTCAAGTTTTCTTCGAAGGTAAGTGTTTCTCTCAAGTTGATCTCTCTGAATTTTGTGTGTTCCGATTTAGATTTTCGAAGTGTTGTGTGTTTTTGAATTTATTTTGGTTTAGATTTTGAAAGAGTTTCTGATTTTTCAGTTTTTTATTGGTCGCATTGAGATTTTTTGTATTGTTCTTGTTTTTTGCAGTCACAGTTTTTTAGTTTTGAAGATTTTGATTCGGTTTGACCTTATTTGATCGAGTGTTTGGCGAAGGTGATTTTTTCGTTGTGATGCTTTTGTTTTTCATTGAACTTTCTTTTGTGTTTTGCAGTATAATTATCATATATATTTGTTAGAATTGGAATGTATTTTGAGTTAGTTTAGTATTTGGCAAAGGTTATTAATATTTATGTAGCATCAGTTCATAGAATCGTGCAGATCAGTTGGCATAAGTTTTTTTTTTGGGAATGGGGGTTGGGGCCCATTAACATTTAATAATTTTCAACGTAATACTTGTGTAGCATATGTCACAGCCCGTCCCGAGAAAATATTATCGACGGATGTGAAATGACAAACGCCCTTGGGTGTTGAGATGTATTGTGAGATGGACCAAATTGTTATATTTCCTAAGTTTTTGGGACAATGGAATGTAAGGAAATTGGAAGAGTTATTGATTGGTGGCTTTTGGACCACACATATTCACATTCATCCTCTCTCCTCTCTCCTGTGCCCTCACTTTCTCACTCTCGAACCCTCACTCTTTCTCTTCTCTCTTGTACGGACGAGACCCAAAACCCTTGTAAATTTCACAGATCGAAGCTAAAAATGGTGCCATTATGCTCGTGAGGACTACACGATCACGTCTATACCAGTTTCAGGTAAGATTTCCTTCGATTTCACGTCGAACCCGAGAGCTACTATTCATGCAAATTTTAATGCGTGATTTTTAGGGATTTCTGGGTTCATAGCAAGCTTGTGGAGGTCCTCAGGAGTCTAGGAATGGTTCGTTGGAAGGATTTGAGCGTCGGGATTGATAGATCGGAAGTTGTGTTTTTGGCCGGATTATCGTGACTTTTCCAGCGAGATTCCGACATCATTGGAGCTTTTGGTAAGTATGAATGTGTTCTACATGTTGTGGGCTTCATTTTGATATAAAATGCGTGAAAAATGGTTGAGAAATGAGTGAGATAGGACCTTGGAAAGTTTGGAGATTTCCCGGCGAAATCGCGCCGGCGCCGGTAAGGGCTCCGGCAACCCAAGGACAGGGATGACAAGCGCCAACGCGTGGCCGCACGTCTGGCCGTGCGTATCACGGCGCGTGCAGCATTAAAAAATTATTTTAAAAATATTGCGACGCTCGTGAGGTTGTGTAGATCACTGTGGTATATTCATATGCCCAATTTGAGCAATGTATGAGAAGTTATTTCATTAGTTCCGCCTATGTGCATAGTTTGACGTTTGTGCAGTTATTTCTCATATAGGCGAGACCTACCCTGAGGACGAGCGTAGTCGTTCGAGGCACGGGGCTTACGACCCTTCAACTTATCAGTGAGTGGGCTTTTGTTTTCAATATATATATATATATGGTTTTTTCCAGAAACTTACTTAAGCGTTTTATGCCATAAATGCCATGTTAAATAAACTCAATATTCATGCTTATATCATGATTGATTGGTAAATGATGTCATCTGACGCCAAGGTCGCCAGGTAAGTAAAGTAAGTGTGTAGATGGTTAAGATGGTGATGGCAAAAGCAATTCAATATATAAACATTCCATTATGTTGAATTGTGGCTATATTGAATTGAGTTTGTGAGGGTAGTTTAGATAGTCTATCACCATTATGTTGAATTGTGGCTAATTCCAAGAGGTTAGTGGAGGAGAAGTGGAATAAAGAGGGGGCCGTGGCCCGTGAATATATATCGGACATGTGTATGACCATTTTAAATGATATCAATTAAATTATCGACTCCTATGATTTTCTTTAATCTTTTGACCATAAAGTTGCAAGGATTTCAAACTTTTTAATGTATTAAAAATGTCCCTCTCTATTTTTGTTAAATCTAAAATTACCCTCTTAATGAAACCAGAAAAAACATTAAAATTACAAGGGTGGAGTACTGATTTAGTCTTTGAGTTATCATCTCAATGAAAATTAAGTCTCTGAATTATTTTTTGGGTAAAATAAGTCTCTAAATTCATTAAAAACTACTAATTTCATCCCAACTATTATATTCAAAGCTATTTTATCTAGTTTTTCTTCAACTTAAGTCACTTAACACACTTTAGAGCGTAATACCATCAGGGGGTGTTTGTTTTCCCTCACTAAAGTTCACTGGACTGGATTGGACTAAGGGTTAGTCCAGTCCCGTGTTTGTTTCCCATAGAGCTTAGAGTTAATGAGACTAGCTCTCACTCGTCCCGACTAAAACAGGGCCTAGCCGGTCTTTGCTAAGCCCCCCAAAAATCATAGGATTGCTAATCCCGTCTCCAAACTTGCATAGGACGATCGCATGCAGCAAATCTTGTGAACTACAAATCTGCAAGAATGCTTATGGGCGACTCCGTTTGCCAACCCATGTCTAGATCTAAAACCCAGCCCTACCCACTGCCTAAATCTCAACACCAAAATTCAAAAACATATATGCAAAACGATAACAACAACAATCCCAATAGCAAAATTCTTCCTTATTCTCGAAAATTCCTAGAAATTTTCCAAAATTTTTTCCTTTGCCCTAGAAAATTTCGGAAAGAATGGATAGAGAAGGGGAGAGAGTAGCTTTGGAACAAAGAGAAATGGAGAGACAGAGAGGGAGGGGAGAGTAGCATGGGGAACGATTTGCAAGAAAAATGATTTGAAGGATGTTGTCTTGTAGGAAAAAAAATGGAGAAAATAAGTGATGGGGGACGAAACTAAAGAGGAAGAAAATGGAAGAACTCTCCAGAGAGTTGTGGAGTGTTTGCTTTGGAAATAAAAAAGAAAAAGCTTGATTTAGTAATAAAATATTATTAGATGTGTATTATATAATATAATATTATAGTTATTAATTATCATTTTTTTAGTCCGACATTGTATCAAACGCATCACTAAGTCAATACAGCTTAGTCTAGTCTAAGCCAGTCTAGCTTAGTCCTTGAAGCTAGTCCAATCCGAGATAGTCCGATACAACAAACGCACCCTTACGGTTTTACCGGCGGCTAGGATTTAGTTAAATAAAAATACTATGGTGATGCTAGAGTATTTTATTTTTTAAAAATTTATAATTAGATCTCGAAATCGTCATTATTTGGATGGTAATTAAAAGTAGTAATTAGAAGGATCTTAGTTTAGATTATCTGGCTAGTTGTCATTATTTGAATTGTACATATTAGATCTAGTCAATGGATAAACAAAGCATCCCCATGTGAGCTTGCAGAAGACAAGAGAACTACAGTTAATTGTTTGAATAATTAATTTGAGAATTTTAACGAAATACTCATGGTACTATTCATTTTAACGAAAAACCATATTTTTTACACTAAAAATCAATCATGGTACTATTCACTTTATACTTTATTTTGTCCTTATCGTTAAAATTCAAAGTTTTCAAGCTATTTTTATTAATTTTCCTTAATTAATAACCATATATCTTAATTAATCTAGAGTAATGTTGCACCAATTAATATGAAACTATTAGGTAGTTAACCAAAGCCCCATGCCTGTATGGGGGTATTTTATAAGGAAAACTAATAAAAATGACTTGAAAACTTTGAGTTTTGACGATAGGAACAAAATAAATGGTAAAGTGAATAGTATTAGGATTGATTTTTTAGTGTAATTTTTTCGTTAAAATGAACGGAAGCTTTTCGTCAAATTTCATTTTTGCAATTTTTTTTTTTTCAGAAAGAAAGTATAAAAAAGGAAGATGAAAGATGGTACATACATATAGATAGCAAAGTCATCTAGCTTCTAGAACTTTAAGTACCATATGCATGAAGTATCTAGAAGAACAATACTTTTGTTCCTGCAGTGGAGAATACACATATGTGACCATCAGCGATACGTATCTTTATTGTATAAACTTAATAATCATTATCGTTCAGTTTTTTAATCTTCATTTGAAGATTATCTCTACAAAAATAATTATTCGAAACAGAGGTTATTTAGTCATTCAAATGTATTCATGGATAGTTCATTATGAACATGTTACTTAATGGGTACTCACATTGTTAATTTGTTTCATACATCTTGATGATTAAACGATCTTTAATTCAAATTTTTTGTAGAAATAATCATATAAAATTTAAGAAGTTGACTGTATCGATTATGAAATTCAAATAGTGAATTACATTATTCTAGGGGGAACACATGTATTATTCTGTGGAAGGCTAAACCGCGAGAATGGTCCCTGAGATTTGCATAACACATCACTTTGATCCCTGAGATTTCAAATCAATAGAAGTGGTCCTTGAGATTGTCCACCATCCATCATTTTAGTCATTCGGTTAAAAACTCCGTAGGCAAGTGTAGAATAAGATTATACAAATTTGGGAGCCCACTGGTTGCCGGAGATGGCCGAAAAATAGCCTCAAAGTTGACTGGTCCGAAGGGAAACTGAAAAACTCACCGGAAACTGGGTAAACTTTAAATAATCATAACTTCTTCAATACGTAACGAAATCAAGTGATTCAAAAACAAAAATATACTTCTTGACGAGACGAAGAGAATGGTACACTTTTTTTTTTGGCTAAATAGCCGTGGTTTGCCCCGAAAATGGCTCGAAAATGGCTAACTCGAGTCCAAGACAGCCACTTTCGAGCCATTTTCTGACCAAACCACGTCGAGTTAGCTGTTGAGAAAGGTACCATTCTCTTTTTCTCATCGAGAAGTATGGTTTTCATTTTTGAATCACTTGATTTCATTTAGTATTGAAGAAGTTTTGAACGTTTAAAATTTACCCAGTTTCCGGCGAGTTTTCCAGTTTTCCCTCGGATCAGTCAACTTTGAGGCTATTTTCCGGCCATCTCTGGCAACCATTGGGGTTCCAAATTGGTATAATCTTATTCTACACTTTCATATCTTCATTTTGATATATTATGGGTCGAATTTGGTTAAGAAACGATTGCATTACGAAACTTTGAAAATTGCCCAAACTTCCGGCCAAGAGCTCCAGAACATTTAACGTAGTTTTTAACTGAATGACCAAAATGATGGATGGTGGACAATCTCAGGGACCACTTCTATTGATTTGAAATTTTAGGGACCAAAGTGATGTGTTATGCAAATCTCAGGGACCATTCTTGCGATTTAGTCTTCTGTGGAATCAATAAGTTTTAGTATTCTATTGAACCTCTCAACCCGACAGTAAAAAATATAACCTGATTTTTCCTCAGGTTTAAAACAAAACGTTAGTCATTTATCATGCCATATTAAGATTTTACACCAAAGAATCAAAGGTGTTATGTATTCATATTAAGATTTTACACCAAAGATGTTAACAATAATTTAAGGTTTAAAATAGTTGATACGGTTTAGTGATATTTATCTTCACTTGTAAATGAGAGGTCTTTAAGTTCGATTCTTGTCAAATGTGGATTAGAACCATATTATGCTAGCCCATTGTGAGGTCTTTTATAACTACTTTGAATAGTAAAGATCCTAGAATTCCTTTTCATTTGATCTGTTACATACAATTGCCTTCAATGAAGTTTAATGGTTGGGTATAATTAATGTTGGTTGATAAGCTTTTCATCAGTGAGATGATTATGTTTTTTTCCTCAAAATACACAATCAAACTAAGCATCCATCGTATAAGCATAAACTTATTCAACATTTTCCAACTAAAAATAAATAAAATGCTAGAGACCACATTTTGATAAACCACTTAAAAACGTAAATTGAATAAAAACATTTCATATTCATCTAAAACACAGTGTACCATAAAAACAATTTAATTGAATAAGAAACATTAACTGTATATTCATTTAGTGTCATTCATTTATGTACACATGGAGTCCTGCTCTCCTTTTTTTTTCTTTAGAAATTAAACTTCATTAAAGATCATGGGAAATTAAAATTTCTTATAGATGGACTAAAAGGGCTCAAGCTAAGGGAGAGCTACAACTCAAGATACAATGAGAGCTCCACACAAACTCAAGACCGTACGCTGCAAAAACCAACAACAACAACAAAAACTCTAAACTCAAGCAGCAGAACTCAAATTGTCGCCGCCACCTTAGATCCGAAAGTGTTCAATAAGATGAATCCATAAAAAACCACACCTTCAACCACACCTAAATATAAAGTCACCAAACGCAACAAAAGGAGGGGAGGGCAAAGGAGGTGTGTATAACACCCTTGTTTCGACATGAATCGTTCCACACTTCGCCCAATATTTTTCGGCGTGCCAATTCGGCAGTGGGCTATTGGTATGGGGTCTTGTGTTAAGATCAAGTCCAACATTCTGAGATCTAATTCATGATTATGGATTGTAAAAGAGGAGGGGAAGCA
>JAOTRO020176547.1:0-11732 GCA_028566515.2 Pyracantha coccinea | reverse complement strand
CCAAGGGACCTTGATCAAAAATTGAAAATGAATAAGGTTTTAATCAATGGAGTTGAAAAAAGAGGGATGAGAACCTAATTTCTCCTTAATTAAATTCTTGCTTTAAAGTGATTTTGTGAATAACTGTCGTCTGTAATTGTTTGGCTTGGATTTATTAAAGAACGACTTGTGTTGCTGCGTATGCATAAACATTACTTTTGTCTAAAGAAGGTAGAGAAATTGTATTGTACAAATGAACAGTGTTTTGATCTGGATTTCATTATATTTATGAACATGCCATTACCTTATAGCAGTTCCACAGGGGGTGGGATAGGTCGGCACACAGCCAAAAAAATGGCCCAGCACCTAGGGAACTCTCTCCAGCCCAGCAGATTGCCTGGCACTCAACCCAAGCTGGTCTCTCCAGCCCAGCAGATTGCCTGGCCAAAATTGACAGACCTTGGAACCGGTCCATGCTGACACCTGCATGATGTCAACCACCTTTTTTATTTTTATTTTTGCACCAAAGAGGGAGTTGTTGTGGAGGCTAAGGAACGGAGCTAGTCGAGGCGGGAAAGGGTGTCGAGAACGAAGGAGCCACAGAGGGAGAAGGACGGAAGGACGAAGCGGACGATGAAGAGGTGTGAGATGCAGAAATTAAAAATATTTGAAGGACAAGAGGTGTGGAGGTGTGGAGGGTTGGAGGCGGTGGTGGGAATGGAAGGGAAGTGCAAGGGTGGAGATGCAGAAATTAAACCCCAAAGCTCAACTGCTCAGCCTGCAGCACAAACTCTCAGCTCACTCACTCACTCACTCACACACACACACACACACACACACACACTCTCTCTCTTTTTTTTTCTCTCTCTCTCTCTCTCTCTCTCTCTCTCTCTTTTCTGGTTTTATTGGAGGAGGACGATGAGGATAACAATTTGGTTCGCTCGTCGTGCGTATTTTAATAATAATAATAATAATAATATTTTATTTTATTTTATTAAAAAGTTAGAAAATAAAAGTTAAATTATTATTTTATAATAAATAATAATAATATTTTAATAAAATTGACTAGGCTATTTTTTTAGGGGTGGAGATGCTTTGGCCTATTACTGTTCATTTGAGTGGATAAATGCGCTGGGGCTGGCGCAAAGTCTTTAAGGGTGAAATTGCTCTTAAAGAATGGGCTCTTGCCCTTCCATTTCACTTTATTTACAACAATGCCTCTCTCTGTCGCCACTCTTGATGACACGTGTTGATAATTGTGGAATGGGAATGACACATACCCCGCGAGAAGACAATGCCTTCTCAAACCCTACTTTCCCCCTCCGTCTTGCAGACCCCCCGCGAGAACGAAACAGACAATCTGGCCTCCATCGTGTCCCTCATCACGCCGCCGTCTTCTTTTTCTCGTCAATCGTTGGGCCAGTTCGGTCTGCAAGGACCACAATGAGCGGAGCTCCTTTGAAGTTCGAAAGCCCGATCCTAGATGCAATTTTCAGAATCTGGTTCGCCCTGAAATCTGACAACGTCCTCATCTCTTCTCGCGGCCTGTAAGTGTTACTCCACTTTGGTTCTCAGCAATTTGGAGTTTGTAGCACTTTTGGCTATTCAATCGTAAAAATTGATTCTTTAAATTATTTTTGTAGATCTTAAGATTGTACGAACCAGAAGCGACGGGCGGACCAAATGGATCCATGGATGGATGATAAGATCCAATTCTCTAACCCCTTAATCAACCTGCAAGTAACACAGAGGATAAAGATGGAGAGGGAAGGAAGAGAAAGAGAGCAGAGCTCTTGAACTGTTTTTTGGGTTTTGTATTTCCGTTTGTAGATTCTGATCTCCTTACAATACTGAGAGCTAGTGCTCTTATACAAGTTACAACTCATCATGCCAGCTGGCCAATTATAACAAACCACACCACACTATAACAGGAATAAGCCTAATAATCCCAAGAATTAAACCCTTAATAGTGATTAAGCTAATCACTACTTACAGATCATATCAATGGATGAAACTCTGAAAAAGATTCATGTCAGCCCGCCAAGCTACCCGAAAAGTAAGGCTTCAAATTTGGGTTGTCTTGCATATCTGTATGTGATTTTGATTTCTTTGGTTCTGGATGGATTTTGATTTCTTTGATTACGGGTGCATTTTGATTTCTTTGATTTCTGGGTTGGCTAATTTTTGGGGTGGCTAATTTATGTGCTTATTTATTTCTTTATGCAGATTTGAAATCTTGGGTGAGTTTTTCAATGACTTCCACACCTCGATTCGGTTGTTGCGGTTGAGGGGATTAAAGTCCAGTTTCAGCAAAATTTACTCCCAAATCGAGTGTTTAACGGATAGGTATTTGCTTTTGCTTGGTTGCTGAGAAAATGAAAGGCTGTTATGTAAATTGATTGTTTTTATCTCAATTTTTCGTATTAATTGGACAACAGTGATCCTGACGTGGCAGATCCTCTTCTTGATGTTGCTTGTTCCTCGGTTTGAATTGATTGAATGGCGAATGACTGAAAAATACTGTCCCATCACCGCGGAAAATGAGCTGTCCATTGTGAGCATAATCCATGGAGGTAATCTCACTGTCGAACATTTTATGAATGACTCTCCCAGTGCTGAAATTGAAAACCTGAAATATAGATGTAGAAGTTCCACCAATCAAATACAATCAATTAAATGGATAATATCCTTGCAACCCTATAACATTATTGGAATAAAAAAAATTTAGCTCCCTTTTCAGGAAAAAGATAAGTAAAAATTTAGCTCCCTCATGCTTCAGGAAAAAGATAAGCAAAAATCAAAGTAGCAATAAAAACTTTTTGTGTGGGGATGTCTAATGAGATGTTGCATTGTGATTGTAATGCAATATATGCGATACATGGTGTATTGTTCATCTTATCAAGAGCAGTAAGATCCTTAGTTATAAAGTATGAATCCGTATTCATATTAATTTGAGATCCAAGATGTTTTTTAGACTAAAAGAAAGAGTTATGAAGTAAATATGGCTGCAGGAGCATTGGACCAGAGGACCACATACTCTTAACAATATATGATGAAAAATACTCATTGTTCTCTTTTTCATTTTCCTAATTCTTCTCTTTAAGGTATAATATGAAAATCTTATTTCAAAATTGTGTTTTTTTCCTTCAGAGAAAATTTGGGCTATAAGAGCTCAGTGCAAAGCTTCCTGTAAGCATGGGAAAAAACCAAGGCACAGTTCCACACGAGGTAGTTCAATCTTTCATTTTCGTCTAATTAGTACTTGCCCTCCAAGTATTAGATTTCTTGCAATTTTTCTTTTACATTGCTCTTATAGTTTGCCATTTTGTTTTGTGATGCTTTTAATTCTTATTACATAGCGGAGCAATAGTTCATGTGCGTGAATTTTTGTTTCATTGTGTTTGGGGTTCAGAAGTGAATGCATTACTCAGGGATGGCTGTCAGCTTATCCCACATATCTTTTACATTTTCACTTTATTTGTGTGCTGAATCATGGTTTCTCTCTAAATTGAAGAACTAAAAATGGCAAGCAAACTAAAAAGCAATTAGATTATGAAATGGGTACTTTGGTTTCTCATCATTTCTTTGTTTTGTAATTTTCATTTATTCATGTTCTTTTGACAGCGTATTCAATTGTATTTTTGGTTTTCCCTGCTTCATTTATTTTATGCTTGCGTGTTCTTTTGTATGCCTGATGTCTTTCTCTACAAGCTATGCATGAAGATTTGTTGTTGTTCTCAGCTAAGAGATATAATTTCACGGATTATGTTTTTAAAGTCATACAAAATACTTCTTGAGGATAACTGGGTTTGCCAGGACTTGTTTCCACTACAAATAGGATGTATCTTTTATATAAAAGAAGAGAATGGTGAGTTGCCAAAATTTCATTCTTCATCTTGATTTCTTTCATGATGCTTTTTCTTTCATTTTATTTTATTCTTCCATTAGCTTTGCTAATTGCTACCACTAAATTTGAAATTGAACATCAATTACATGCCAAATGGACTTTAGAGATCAAGTGTGGAGTGGAATGAGAGGAGAAGTCGTCACTTTCTCTCAGGTCTCTCTGGACAAGGTTTCCAAATAGTTTTCCCTTATTTTTTGTAATTGTTTTTTTTAGTTTAATGAGATGGAATTAAATAGTTAAGAATGGAATTAACAGTTAAGTTACCATACTAATGAATGTACTTTATTGAATTTTTAGTAATAAAAATGTGACAAAATAAACAGTCTTCTTGTGTTTTTAATTTTTCTCACCCTTCTGAATTCAGTCCCACGCCGCTGTGTCCATCTCCCCCGGTTACCGTAACCAACACAAAAACTGCAAGTGCCATAGACCCGGTCACATACACTCAGAAAATCACAACCACACGAAAAGCAGCTTCCTTTTTTTGGTGGAAGAAGAAAGCTGCTCCCTTTAAAAGCTAGAAAAGCCAAAAAGACTGCCTTTTCTCTCTCTTCTCATCACCATCACTTTTTGTGTCTAATTGGAGTATGTGTTTCATGATGCACCTACTTTGAATCTTCAATTTTTTCCCCTGCGTGTTTATTTACATTCTCAGCTTTTACACTACAACCATTAGATTTGTTATTTTGTTCTCTCTCTTTTTTTCTTTTGGTTATGAACAATAGAGTCATCATCTTGCTTCCCCACTAACATTTGGCACGAATAGGAATGGTTTAGGTGTGCTCAATTTTGGCCTAAATGGTTATCGAACGAGCCTAAATGTTTGTTTCAATTCTCTGCCCCTGCTGTTGATGGATTTCAAGTTATTTACAAAATTACCACCGCCTCTTCATTCTTCGTTCGGTGAGGGTTTCAGGGATAAGAGGCTATGCTGCTCTGGGATAAAGATAGACAGACAGACAGAGGGAGAGGGAGACAGAGCGACAGAGAGGGAGAGGGAGAGGGAGGAGTGGGGATCTCAGTGCCATTGCTGCAGATCCTCGATTTCGTGAGTGGGAGAGGGGGTACAGTCAGAGAAAAGTATGGTGGCCGTCAGGATTTGAGGGGGAGGGGTAGGGATCGTGGCCGGGGGTCTGGGTTTGTCCCTTTGGGCTGTTTGCGACCTCTCTTGGCGACTTACTTCGGCTTTCCGATGATGGAAACACTAAATCATTCACTCATCAGGTATGTTACTTTTCAGTCATTGTTCGATTAATTCCTGTTCTCATTCTAGTCTCTGTAAGGTTTGTGGCAAATTTACATGTCTTGAAGGAACTGCAGTATCCTTTGCTTCATAGACAATTTCTGAAATTCCTTTTCTTTTTCTCTCCCAATTTCAGTCAACGATGCTGACCGAAGATTACGGAGTTGAGTACGAGGATGAGGAGACAAGGAATGAGATTTGGCTCTTAATAATTGCTGCTCTGTTGCTTGGAATTGTCAGTGCTTTCAGTTCGACTCCAACAATACTATATGTGCATCTTAAAGTTATAGGAATATAATTTACATTCCAGAATTTAATTTATTTAAGTGTTTTGCTTAAACACAAACAATGAGACTTGGTGGTGGCCTGCACTTTGCAGCCACAACTAAGACCAAGGGGTTGATTTTTATTTTCCTTTCCTTACCAATTGGAATACAAATGCAACCCACCAGATAAGTAGTTAATTAGTTATACTACTAAAGTTACATAATGCCACTTAGCAGCTGGAAATTAACGAACTAGATTTCTTGACATATTTTTACATTCCATGTTTTTTTGTATGACAACTTTTTAGGTTCTGCAGTTTTGTTCTCGTTTTTCATTCCTTATGTGAATTTCAATTGTAGTAGGATTGAATCATTTAAATTGTGGGATTGTTTCGTTTGATGGGTTTCAATTGTGTTTTCATTTATATAGTACTAATGGATTTACTGTGTTGGCAATTTCAGGAATTTGAATCGTTGGATGGGGAAGTTGGTTCCTAGGCATTTTGAGGTATATAATTATATACCCTATTTTTATTCAAAGCCTATTTTAAATGTATGATTGGTTTGTGAGAAATGAATGAAAGAGAGTTAGAATACCCTATTTTGGATTTCCAAAAAGAAAGTTAGAAATGTATAAGGATGTGCATTTTATATACCCTGTTTTGGATCATAGTGTGTGTTATTTGAAAAAGAGAGTTAGAGATGTATGATTAATGTGTGTGTGTGTGTTTGTGTGTGTGTGTGTGTGAGAGAGAGTTGTCCATTGAGGTGGTTTTTGCCACTAGACTTACACTATTGTTCAGGACTGACAACTTTGATAGTAGGGTGTGGCAGATTCTCTTATTTACGTCTAGATTTGAACAGTTTATTGTATCATATACGAAAAATGAAAAGGGAATATGAAATGATATTGAAGAAGGCCTTGCAAAGCATCTGCTTGATTTAAATACGACAACCTCGGTTATTGTTTTGGTGAGGTGTTCTATTTATATGAAAATCTTTGAGTCTTGAATATTTTAGGCATTTTGTCAGCAACTTGAGACGATTGTAAGCAGTACATGTAGCATTGATGCCTTTTACCTTGCATGCATATTTGTTTCATTGGAATTAAACTTGCTATGTATAGATTTATGCCAGGGAAAAGTCAGGGCCTTGGGAGCCTGATATTCTTTGTTAGAGTTTCTATTACAAAATTAGGGAGCTATCCTGTCCATTTATGCTTCAATTTAGTAAGATTGGGGTGATAAAGAATTCTAAGGTGTTTTCTAAGTTGTTTTTGAGTTGCATTCATTTCTTGGAAGATCACATTAAGAAGCATTTTGTCAATTGATGCCTTATAAAAAAATTTCGATATTTAATCCTCCTTTTGTTTTAGTTTCGTGTTAACACATATCCTATTTTTCTTTGCTTGGTGGTTATTCGATGAGCCGTCAAATTTGAGTATCTTTATGTGGAAATGATTCATAGCTGTTGTTGATTGTAGCAGCACTTCGTTTTGATTTGTAAACAAATTATATACTTTATCTTTGTCTTTGGTTACTGTATAACGTTTAACGATTGCATTTGTAAGACGGTTTAGCAATTTTTTCAGGAACTTACTATTCTTGTCAGATGCTTAAGTATTATGTTTCTACTTTTCTACTTTCCCTTTTCTGTGTTTTTCTTCTATGTAGTAGGCTGATTACTTGAAACTATGATATTGATGACACAATACGATCTACAAATGGATGTTTCTTATAGCATGTGTATCCAAATGGATGTTTCTCAACAAATCAAATTCAGGTTCCTTTTCCACTTCACATCGTTTGAATATCCCTCTGTCGCTTGGTTGTTTTTCTGGTTGCTTCTATATTTCTGTGTTGCACTTTTTTATTTGATTCTTGATATGCATGTAGATCAAACACAAGCATACAGATTAAAGCATACATTCACAGAGCAGGCACCAAAGAAACCATTATTGAGTTATTTGTCTATCCATTCTTAATTTTGTTAGGTGCTAGACAAACTAATTTCTAATACAAAACTCTTTACTGTGTTCGAATACAAACTCTTTTACTCTCTAATTTTTTGCTATGTGATGTATCCTTGCAGCTCAACCATTTGCATGTTTTTGAGAAACAGAGCCTAATTCACTGGATTGTGTAATTGATAGCAGCAGGTTCATTCTAACCCTTTCGCTATCATCTCTTTCAGTCATGAGAATTTTTTTTCTTCTATTTTTTTGTTGATACAACAGTGAATGATTGTGAATGGTTTGTTAAATCTTTATGAATGGGTTTGATAGCAGCAGTGTTGGTAAATCTCTGTGCACCAATTTGTGTCTGTGACTAATGAATGAAATCATTAGTTTTAAGAACGAAGTTTGGTCATTGCTCTTTTTTTACACCTTAGTGCACTTCTGTTTTTATTAATGGATCTTTTTTGTTGGCAATGATCTGATCGTGTTAGGATTATGTTTGTGAACTTATATTTTAGTGTTGTCGATGATCTGAACGAATAGGATGTTGGTGTTGACCGTTCTCTTAGTCTGGTCTTTGGAAAAAAAAAAAACCAAAACACAGCTATGCATTACCGAAGTTTGAAAGGCGGGTATTTAATCTTTGGCATGCCATTGTCTTTATTTAATCATTCTTTGAATGAAACTCCGATGGACAATTGAAATAAAATGAACAAAAACTTGGAGAATAAGTTCTATCCTTCTCCAAACTCTTAGTTTAGGGATGGTTAGATTAGGAACTTTTTTTTTTTTTGGCATTTTGTGATTGGCATCTAATTACAGGTTTCGTGTTGCATATCATGATCTTTAGATATAAATTATTTGGTTAATACATGGTGTTGGGTGATTTAACAGCGCACACACTTCTCTTTTAATACCATGTTATAATGCAAACATCCAACTCAAAAACAGTAACAATGCTAAGTTGAGAGTTGATTGTTTAAACTTATTTGCAAGGCTTTTTACTTTACAGATTTGTAGTTCATGCTCTTAACAGTTAGCAATATATTTAGCAGTTTTTAAAAATGAAGTAAATCCACATGTTTGAAATCTCACACTTGACCTGATTGGAGTCTTAAGGTTTACAACTATATTATCTTTTATTCGTTTATGTGGTTTCATGGCTAAAAAAACCAATATATGCAGTAGAGCTGCTAAAATTCACCGAGTCCCTCTGCAGCTCACAGAAAGAAAGGAAATGAAAGTCTCCCTAACCCATCCAATCCGTTCGAAACCCTACAGACTAAAACGACCATCGCACCCCTGCCTTTCCACGATTATCAACACGAGGCATCAAGATCAGCGGTAGAAAGAGACAGTGGCAGGTTCATAAATAAAGTGAAGTTCACTCCAAATCACTGTTAATTTGTACAGTGCAATTTCCCCTCCTCCTTTAGACTAAAGTAATAATTTCTCATCCAATCATTGCAACGTAGTGCTACGGTACCATCTAATAATTTCTCCCATCTAATAATTTCTCTTCCTTTTCTTTATGCAGTCTGGCCACCAAACCATTCTCACATTTTGTCTCTCCCCTTAGAGCCAGTCTCTTTTCTTCTCTACCATTTTTTCTCTCTCTTCCCTACTTCGCCCTCTCTTTGCTTCTCTACTAGTCTCACAAATCTTGCATGTTTATGTTTGTAGACTTCCAGTAGTTTGGCTCAAATTTGTAAGAATTTGTCGGTGGAAACATACTGTTTGACGTTGAAGTAGAACTCAGGAAGAATATCTCCATAATAGAATGCCAGAAGTTTACTTTGGTGTCTCAAGCCCCTTAAACACACACACACACACACACACACACACACAAAGGAAAAGGTACAATTAGAACAATAAACTCAAGCGTAAAAGTGGAAAGGTTTTTAAAAAGTACAGTACTTGGCTACTCAAAGAAGAGTAGGAATTCCTATTCAAAACTCTTAGTATTTTAATCACATAGTTTTGTACTTATAATCAGAACAGTTCATAATATGATTCACACTAACGATTATCTCTGCAAAAAGATAAATTAAAACTAAGATCGTTTAGTCAATTTATTATAGCAAATACGTAGACAGTTCGTAATGCTTTTACTAATATTGTACATTTGTTTTTAAACAGTTTGATGACTAAACAACCTTAATTTTAATTGATTTTTTTTTGAAAAGGTGATCTTTATAAGGTTATTTACAATATGAAAGGTTCTGATTATAAACACGAAATTCTATAAATTGACAAGGAACAATTTTGAGAAATTCTGAGTAGGAATTCTTTCTTATCTTTGAGTAGCCAAGTATTGTTTTTTTTTTTATTTGTCCTGTTAGCTCTTTGTGTCATGCACCTGTTGGTGAGTACTACCAACTGTAGTACTGTACCATCAAATAATTTCTCATCCAATCATTGCCATGTGGATCTACAGTACCATCTAATAATTTCTCCCCATGGTCGACAAAGATGAAAATGTTGAGGCTATCGTCGTGCTTCAGAAAATCTCCTTGCCCTTCGTTATCTCCAATAGTGAATTCTCTAAGCCACTCGTAATATTTGGCCATGTGTGATATAATGGAGCAGTGAGATGAGATATTTTTTAGTGTGATTGAAACACAGGATGATATATCATTTGTTACTATATAAATAATATAATATATATGCCAAAAAATTAATAATTTAAAAAATAAAATTTCTAACCACTTATATAAAAATATATAACATTCCATCAGTATTCCAATTACAGTAAAAACAAATTTCGTGAGGACAGCGTTACACGCGAAAGCGAAAAAAACATGAAAGACGTGAGGACAGCGTTACACGCGAAAAAAACATGAAAGACGTGAGGCTTTACGCCATAGGTCCACAGGTAACAGTTTCAACCCGTGGCATTCGTCCTCACTGTTCGGAGGCCCCCATGTCCGACAAAGACGACACGTTGTGGCTATCATCATGATTGGTCTCCATCAATCCTTTTTATGTTTCCCAAGAGCACCAGGTGGTCCTTATAAGATTCGTTACACACTGAAAATGAAAGATGTATCTTTATGCCATAGGCCCATATAAAGTCAGTTGTGGAAACGGCTCATATTTTTTTTGTATTTGTGTTTTTTTTCTTATTTTAATGGTTTGAATTGCGTCCACATGTTAAGATAACAATTAATACAATTCAAACTCATACTCGAATCATTAAAATAATTGGTGAAATAACCTGACACATTAAGAAATTTGTTGAAGCATGAAACTTCATTTCAAAGAAGGTATCCAAAAGTCAATTGTGGATGTAAATTTTCGCCTTATTCTTATTTGACGAAAATGCACCTGCAAAATAATAACACCTAAGATTAAGGCCAAAAGTCTAACATGCCCACGATGAATGGGGGGCTTTGGCCGAGGAATCTTCAATGCCAAAGTTAGAATTTGAGAGAAAAAAATTAGGGGTTGAAAAAATTCCCAAAAATCCCAAACCGAATTGAAAAAATCCCGATCCCAAACCAAAAATTTCCCAAACCGAAATTCCCGAAACTTTCGGGATGTTATCCTGAACCGATCCCAAAATTTTGGTACAGAATTTGGGATTGTCTTCTCAATATTTTAGGAATCTAATACTGAACCGAAAATATATATTATTAATTATTGTATATATTTATACATATATTATATATATATATATTTTTTTTTTTTTATAGTTAGAGTTAATTTCAACCATTGGATTGTTTCAAATTGATTTGTGCCATCCATTCATTGTTAGGGTTCCAGCCTTCTCTGAGTTTTGTTCGTTCATTTCAATTGAAGTCGTGCACCCTCATTCCCTCGGCCATGGAGCCCTCTCCTATTTGTCTCAAATTTGAAGCTCAACTCCTACCAGTCCCAGTCATGGGCCCACCACTGCACCCTGCCTCCCTCAGCCACCGAGCTTCTCCTTTCTAAGAGTCTTCTTCATCCACTGCACTGTGCACCCATTCTCCTCCAAATTAGGTAAAATTTTGAATTAATTTAGGGTTCGAATTATAGATTAGGGTTTGTGAAATTTGTTCATGTTTTGGATGGGATGCTCATGATTCCAGCCTTAATTTATTTTTTATGTTTATGTTTACCATTAGGTTAGGCGATCTTTTATATTACTAATGTTGAGAGCATGAGTAATAAAATGGATCTGGGAGAAGAAAGATTTTTTAGTGTGATCAGAACATGAGATGGTATATCACGTGTTATTATATAAATAATGTAGGGAAAAAGTCTGTTTACTACCCTAATGTTTCGTGGTTTTCAACATTTAGTACATCAAGTTTTTTCATCTCAGAATCATACCTAAAGTGTAAATTTTGGGACAGTCTCATACATCTGTTAGTCAAACTGTTAGTTCTCCCGTTA
>JAOTRO020176527.1:0-11734 GCA_028566515.2 Pyracantha coccinea | reverse complement strand
AATAGAAGGGGAAAAATAGGTTTTAGCACTTGGGTTGGAGTTGGTCTTAGAAAGGAAGTCATTTCTCAGTTATTATAGGCAAAGCCCCAAAAACACGAGTGCAACTTCTAGAGATGACATCTCCCTATAAAAACTGTAATGTTTAGTCATTCTGTACCTTGCTAAAAAATCGATCCTTGTTTAACAACCACACATTGTCTAACCAATTCTCTCTCAATATGTTCCTCAAAATATCCAATTCGTGCGGATTCTTCCGCCAACTAAAGAAGAGATCTTGGCGGAATTGTCGCATAAGGACCACTACTACAAATAGTACTACACCCTTGATCATGAAATATCAATTGCTTGTTGAACCCTGTAAATATGAATTGAGTGAAAGTAGAATACTCCAAATTCGGGAGTCCAAGAGTTTTATAAAACGTTCTTGATGGAAAAAAAAAATATGAATAAAAGATCCCACTGAATTGAATTTGGTCCATGAATCTAAAGAAATAGTGAGAATTCTGGATCTCTCTCAATCTCTCTCAATTCGAAAATCCAGGATTTGAATTGATGTCCTTTCATTGAGTCCTAAATTGCATTAATTTATCCATTTATCCTAAAGATTTCATTTCAAATGGAATTTTGTTCTATCCTAAAGATTTCATTTCAAATGGAATTTTGTTCGAAAATGGTTGAAGACTTGAAGTAGTTGAATAGGAGGATCACTATGACCATAGCCCTTGGTAAATTTACCAAAGACGAACATGATTTATTTGATATTATGGATGACTGGTTATGGAGGGACCACTTCGTTTTTGTGGTATTTCTGAATACAAGCCAAAAGTATTGTAACCCAAAAGCCTAAGCTGCAAACATGTACTTAAAAATGAAGCCATTACCGATTTCAAAGTGAAGCAATAGCACCCATTAAACAACCCTCCTAAATTGAACGTCGAAAAATGGCTCTACTTACTCCAAATACTTGAGAATACACTGCTCAATAAATCAGCAGCTTATGCATGAAGTTACAAAGCTCAAAAATCAAGTCTATTCACAGCTCATCCAGCATTTTGTCCTCCGAAAGGGGTAAAAGTTGGAGCTCAACTCAGAACATAAGCACAGTACAGATCATAAACGATAAATGCCATTCTCAATATACTCGGTTACTGATAGTTTGGTAAAGAGACCTTAGCTGAGTGTTCCATTTATCTACGGCAGCATACTTCTTCATTCCCTTTGACCTACACAATGTTCACAAATGAATCAGTGGTAATCGATAAGAGAAAGCATTAACATCTACCATGATCCATTATGCATGGATTAAGAATTAAAAAGTACCGAGTCAAGGAAACAGACCTGTCACCACGCTCTAAGAGCCGGTTCACCTGATCAATATGTCCATCAATTCGGTTATCCAATATAAGTGAAACCAAAAGTTGCTCCACATCTTTCTCCGGAACATTAAGTTCCTGAACATCAACAAACTTTAGTAAGTTTACAGGTGATATGAGGAAGCTAATAATGGTAGCAGCAGTGGCTGTATGGGAAAAATGTATAAATTAAAGTATAAAATAAAACCACTCAAGTATTTGTGAACAGTTATACAAGCACAGTTATACAAGCACAACAAGGCAATAGAAAACAAATACGACAAGACAGAACCTTTGGATCACCTTTGATATGAAGGGAATCCGAATTCTCGTGTACGGTTTGATAAGTTTGAGCAGCACTTGTGTCCTAACATTCTTCAACAGATCTTCAATATAGTTTCTGATGAATGGATCATCCATAATTGTCCTCCTGTTACTCTGAGAAAGTACAAATACCAACTCAACTAAGTGAAGAAAGAGACAAAGGAAAAATGAAAGAAACACACAAACACCTAGGAAAGGTTAACTATTCACGTAACATCAGGTTAGTGAAAGAATAACACCTTAAGAATTTTCTCAAACTCCAGTATCTCATTTCGTTGACATGCTGCAATCAGATCTGTCATTGCCAAGATCTCAGGATCGTTTTTATACCTGTGGAAGAGAAATCATAAGAACAAAGGCAGATGCAAAAACTTCAAAATAAATATAAAAAATGTTTTTATAGCTTACGGCTTTGCTTCTTGACCATCAAATGGATTAACTTCTGACTCCATCAGCATATTAGCAAGAACTAAGTACCTGTCAAGCAATACACATTGAATATGGAAAAATTAGTAAAAAATGTGTAAAACTCCGACAAACTAAATCTACTGTATAACCCAGTCCAGATCAAGTCATGGATGGCTGCAGTATATCAACCTAAGGAATATTTCTCATCATACATCACTAAAAATTTATATTTACATCTGTACTAAGGCACCTGTCTGAGACACATCAAACATGCTACGTGTTGGATAATAAATTTAAACTTTAAAAACAGTTATTTGTCGACAATGTCAAACATACCCTTGGCATAAAGATTCATCGTCTTAAATCCCAATTATGGTACTTATTATCCAAATAGTAATATAGTGCATTTTACATAAAATTTAACTTCTGATGCATGCTTGAGCTGGCAGATATTTAATGAACTAGAATTAATAGCCTGACCTCTACTTTTTAAAGCTATCAACACTCTATACACACACATACATGAGGGAGAGAGACACACACAGACAAAATGGGCACCTATTAACAAGTCTAAATGAATGAGAAAAATAGAAAGAAAACAGATGTGCCGCTGGAGAGCATACTTCAAGCATTGTATACGCCTCTGGTTCCCAGCTTCATCGTAGTTCTTAAAGGCTTCAAAAAAATCTGTGGCTGCATCTGCCCACTGACGCTCAGCCATATGCATCTTACCCCCACACTCACGGATTATTCCCATGATCCTAGGATGAGGTATTGCTGACTTGATTGCAAGAGCTTTTTGGTATAATTGCTGCATCCAATCTAGAGTCAGATGTTGCCAAATCACAACGGAAAACAGGAACATAGAAAATAATAAAAAGTAAATTGATGGATGAATTATTCCCTACAAAGACAATGGTAAGGTGGCATTGTTAGCCTTTTACAAAATGTGGCACACAAGCTACAAAAATCCATTATATTCTCCCATCAAAATTCATTCAATGGTGAGGCGTTCTTCCCTTATACTTTAAATGGGCTACATTCCCCTTACGCAAAATGCATATGTTGTTACACCATCATGAGAAACTTTTATAATCATACTTTTTGATAATACTGACTAACGGTCATGAGGGATACAAACAAAATCTTTCAAAATTGTGCATGTAAACGTTTGACTACATAAAATTTTGTTTTATATACGAGCGTGGTGCTTGGCTAGGACACTTTTGAACATTGGTGAATTTGGAAGAAATGGATATATGAAGGTTTATACATGCAATTCTTTTAGGTTCAGGGTTGGGTAAGGGCCACTTGGGTATATTGTGGGGGAGAGGAGTCAATTGAGTCCCATACATTACCAATCGAATCACTCTATTCCTCATAAACAAAGAAATTGACCTCTAGAAGTTGACAATTCGCGTAAACCTCTAGAGGTCAAATCAAATGGCAAATCATACATACAAGGATAAGGAAAATAATAATACTAACAAAATATCAGAGATCAAACCAAATGATGAATCATGCATACAAACCAAGACATATGCTAACACAGTAATACCAATTCCCCCACTTGTGCTATTGTAATAAATGTACAAGTGAAACAACACCTGAAAAGCAATACTGATCAACTCAAGCTTAAGTAAATAATGAAATTTATTTTGTAGTTATTATTTGTCCTCCATCAGTGATGAGTATCGCCAATGTTCAATTAACCTTTATATCTTTTTTCTTTAATTCATCCAAGTCCTACATCACAGTCTAGCAAAAAATGCATATGACATAGAGTAAGAGCAAAATAGAGAGCTCAAATATGCATGTCATCCATAGAAGATTCTTACCTTAAGCTTTTTGTTATTTTTAGTCTCAGTGTACATTTGAATCTCAATAGCGTAAACCTCTAGGAGTTGACTTCCTTTCTTTTGGTCATCAGTACCATCTTCCTTTTGACAGGATTTATGGAGTTCCTTCAAAATCTAATAGTTCAACACAGGTTACTCTCAGCCTTTCGAAATCACAATCAGAGCACAATATGATGATAAATGGTGTCATCCAAACAAACAGATTACCTTACTCATTCGCCCATATTCACCCATATCAAACCAAATTTTGCAAAGCTTAAGATTTGTCTTAAACCAAAGTCTCTGCACCAAGACATCAGAATATTGTATTCACATATCATATTGGAAAGAAAAAACTTATGATAAAACTATAAAGGACAATATTGTAACTATACCTTCTTAGTAGTTATCTTAGTGGTTAAGACAATTCTGTTGTCAGTTTGTTGTGTATATATACCTTAAGTTGTAACATTATTCATTTAGTGAAATGAAAATGTATTTTACTAAATATGGTATCAATCGCCTTCTCTGTCTAACGACTCCCGCTCTTCGATCCTACCTTTCCCGCTTCTTTCTGTGCTCCTCCTTTCTACGTTCTTGATCGATTCTTCGATTGCACTCAAGACTCTCGATCGCACTCAAGATCGATCTCTCTCTGATCTCTTCTCTGCAATCTGCAAATCTGCAAATGGCGTCTCCTTCGTCGGATTCGGATTCTCAAGTTCATCCTCTTTCGACTGCATCCCCAAACCCTAATTCGTCGTTCTCTACATCCATCACGATCCAAAACATCGGATCCATGGTGCCAATCAAGCTCACCACCACCAACTACTTGACCTGGAGTGCTCTCTTTGCCCCAATTTTTCGCCGCTACAACCTTACTGGTCACATCGATGGATCTATGGCGGCGCCGCCTCATTTTCTTCTTGATTCTTCGGGAAATCACACTCTCAATCCTGCTTATGTTTCCTGGTATGAAAATGATCAGAATATTCTCATATGGCTCAACTCCACGCTATCTGAATCCCTAATTCTATACACTGTTGGTGTGAATTCGGCTCGAGATCTTTGGGCGAAATTGGAATCAAGACTTGCCACCGCCTCCCAATCTCACATTCACGAGCTTCGTTCTCGACTTCGGAATCTTACCAAAGGCAATTCAACTGCTGCTCAGTATCTTCAGCAAATTGAGGCAATTGATGATGCTCTTGCAAGTGCTGGTTCTCCAGTTGAAGATTCAGATCTGATCTCTGTAACTCTCCATGGTCTTCCTCTAGAATATGACTCTTTTGTTGATGCCATTCAATTTCGCCTCAGATCTACAACAATTGATGAGCTATATGGCCTGCTCCTTAGCAAAGAGATTCAGTTAGTCAATCGCAAGAAAAGTATCTCTGAGGCATCATCTTTTCAGGCTCTCAACACTTCTGCGGGTATTCTTCCTCTTCCTGCACAAAACCCTAACTCTCAGGCATTTGTGGCTCAGTCTCCTACTTTCAACAATCACAGTCGTGGAATGGATCGCTCTACCAATCGAGGCAATTTCAATCGTGGTAATCACAGATTCTTTACAAATCAGAGATCTACAAATTACAATCGCCAACACACCAACAATCAGTGCTATAATCGTGGAGGTCGAAACAATTTTTCTTCCTATAACAAGAAAAATCCCTGCTAGATTTGTCATCAGTCTGATCATGAGGCACGTGATTGTCCTCATCTCATGAATCTGGCCTTTGGTGGAAACCCATCTCCAGCAGCAATGGTTGCTAACACCTCTTCTTCCAATCCTACTTGGATTGTCGATTCTGGCGCCACATCACATATGACCAACTCCTATGCAAGTCTGCAAAATCCTGAAGCTTACACGGGTCCAAAACAAGTATATATTGGTGATGGCAAAGCCTTGCCCATCACTCACTCTGGCTCTACTGTCTTGAATACATCTACTAGTGCTTTTAAACTTAATAAAGTGCTATATGTGCCTGCCTTGAAACATAATCCTCTCTGCAAATCAATTTCTCATTGATAATCATTGTTCCCTGCATCTTTATCCCTCACTTCACTGTGAAGGCTTTCTTCGGGGAGGATGCATTTTAAAGGACCTGTTCAACATGGTTTCTATCCCTTCCACTTCTACTCATCTACACATGGTCATCATAAGGCACTCACTGCTTCTCTCAAGGCTTCAAAGGATATTTAGCATCAAAGATTGGGTCACCCATCAATCAAGATTCTCAATAAACTTGATTCTCAATCTTGTATTTCTGTTTTAGCTAATACAAATAAAACATTCTGCTCAGATTGTGCATTAGCCAAGAGTTCTAGGCTTCCTTTTGTATCTACCACTTGTACAACTAGCAAGCCTCTTGAACTCATCCACACAAATGTTTGGGGGCCATCACCTGTAGCTTCTTTTCAAGGTTATAGGTACTATGTCATATTTGTGGATGACTATATGAGATATTGCTGGTTCCATCCTCTAAAATGCAAATCTAATGTACTGTCAACTTTTATGCAATACAAGTCCTTGGTTGAAAATTCTCTATGTACCAAGATTATTACTTTAAGGTCTGATTCTGGTGGAGAGTACTTGAGTACTCAATTTTCAAACTTCTTGGCTACACATGGCATTCAACATCAGCTCACTTAGTTGAAACCGCTCGCACTCTTTTGAAAGCTTCCAAAGTTCCACATATATATTGGGTTGACGCATTCAGCACAGCAATCTATCTTATAAATCGATTGCCTACTGCATCCAAACAATATCCTTGGGAATCTCTGTATCATTGAGCTCCAATCGAGCTCCAAACTATGAATTCCTAAAGGTCTTTGGTTGTGCTTGTTTCCCATGGCTCAAGACCTATACTTCCTCAAAACTGGATCCTAAGAGTAAAGCATGTGTATTTCTCAGCTACAGTCTCAACCACAAGGGCTATAAGTGTCTTGATCTTGCAACCAACAGAGTGTACATCTCCAGACATGTTATCTTCAATGAATCCAGTTTTCCATTTCACCATATGTCCACCTCCACAACTCCATCTCCACCTTCACAAACTCGGTCTAGCTCACCTATATCATCTACTCTTACTTTCACTTTTCCCACTCCACCAATTAATGCCACTTCATCAACTCTGTCCTCCATTTCACCAATCCTTTCCCATGGTAATTCCCCTACTACTATCTCATATTCTCCAGTGGTAGTTTCAGATCCTATTCCCACCAATTCTATTCAACCAACTAATACTCATCCGATGCAAACAAGGTCCAAATCCAGCATCTTCAAAACTAAACCTCTCACTGCCACTAAGCACCCCCTACCCTCCCATCTCTCAGTGGACTACATACCTAATACCTATCTTCAGTCATCAAAGTATCCTCATTGGCGCCAAGCAATGCAAGAGGAAGTTAATGCTCTTATCAATATTGGAACGTGGTCTCTTGTTCCTGAGTCTTCATCACAGAATATTGTGGGCTGCAAATGGGTCTTTCGTATCAAGAGAAAGCCCGATGGCACTATAGACCGACATAAAGCTCAGCTAGTTGCCAAGGGCTTCAACCAACAAGAAGGTTTAGATTATACTGAAACTTTCAATCCTGTAGCCAAGCCAATTACCATTCGACTTCTCCTCACTCTTGCAGTTCAATTTGATTGGTTCTTGAACCAGCTTGATGTCAGCAACGCTTTCTTACATGGGACACCCAATGAATCAGTTTTCATGCAACAACCTCCTGGATTTGAAGATTCAACAAAACCACTTCATGTCAGTCACTTGCACATATCTTTGTATGGTTTAAAACAAGCTCCAAGAGCTTGGTATGAGAAGCTTCATGGTGCTCTTCATTCTCTTGCCTTTGTTGGATCTCCCAATGATCATTCATTGTTTATCAAAAAGGGTCGAGATATGATCTTCATTCTTGTCTACGTTGATGATATTTTGGTTACTGGTCCAAATTCTACAGCATGTAAAACAAGTTATTCAGCAACTTAGCTCTCTGTTCCCAATCAAGGATTTAGGTCCTCTCCACTATTTTCTTGGTCTTGAAGTCAAACGATCTTCCTCCGGTATCTTTCTCTCTCAGACCAAATAAATATTGGATTTGCTATCCAAAGCAAACATGACTGGAGCCAAACCTTGCAGTAAACCACTTGGCACCTCCAAACTTGATCATGATACTCCCTTATGTGAAAATGCTTCTGAGTATCGTTCCCTAGTTGGTGCTCTCCAATATCTAACCTAGACATGTCCCAATCTTAGTTTTGCAGTAAATCTTGTCTGTCAATACATGCACCAACCCAAAATTTCACACTTCCAAGCTGTTAAGCGTATCCTTAGATATCTCAAGGGATCTCTTGATCTTGGTCTCTGGTTTTCCAAGTGTTCAACTCCTCCTACTATCACAGCATTCTCAGATGTTGATTGGGCTGGCTGTGCCCTTGACAGAAGATCCACTGGAGGTTATTGTGTATATCTAGGAAACTCGTTGATTAGTTGGAGTGCAAAGAAGCAACCAACTGTTGCTCGATCTTCTACAGAGGCAAAGTATAGATCTCTGGCTAATACTGCTTCTGAAATAACATGCCTATGTCAGTTACTAGTGGATCTTGGCTATTGCTTGCCTGCAACGCCACAACTCTGGTGTGACAACATTTCAGCTATATCCCTAGCCAAAAATCCTATTTTTCATGCTCGGACAAAGCATGTAGAAATAGACTCATTACATTAGGGAAAATTTTCTAGCTAAACAAATCTCTATACAAAGTCCAGGTCGCTCATATCTACACAAAGTCTCTGTCCAAGCTCAGATTCCTCTTTCTTCGTGACAAACTTCAACTTCGACTACCTCAGTTCCGTTTGAGGGGGGATATAAAGGACAAGATTGTAACTATACCTTCTTAGTAGTTATCTTAGTGTTTAAGATAATTCTGTCAGTTTGTTGTGTATATATACCTTAAGTTGTAACATTATTCATTTAGTGAAATGAAAATATATTTTACCAAATAAAAACAAGGTTATATTCTGACCTCATTCTTTGCCTCTTCAAGGGCCTTTAGAGTGGTCTGATAGAACTCTTGCAGGAGACCAAAGTTCTGACTAGCTGAACCAGAAACAAAATCCATAATATTGTTTATACATTTTTCACTGTAATTCCTTGTTACTGCTGATTTGATGTATGTCAACATCACCCTGTATGCATCCATCATTTCTTTATACCTCCCCAGACGATAATAGAGCTTCACGGTTTGCTTCAAAGCTTTAAATCCCCTGCAACATATTAATTTTATTATTAGTACTACAATTATTATTAACTAGAAGAAGAAGAACAAGAAACTTTTAATATCAAAAGCTATGTACAAAAACATTAAACACACATTCACAAAAAAATTAAAATAAAACCAACATACTCTAACGCCTGATAGCAAAAAGTCAAAAAACAAACAACTTAACAACACTGCCATGACACCTACATGCAGACACAAAAAAATCCTCCTGAGACATGCAGAAGCGGATGCCCACATCGCTGACCAAATCTAACTCAATCCCAAAGATCTTCCACACAAACCCGCTTGAAATACTAAGAAACTCTCCTTTTATGTTCCAAAAATTAACCAACACATTGTTTACCACATAAAGTTAACAGACATATTGCTAATACTAAACTACGCAAAAAACTAAAGGAAGCCAATCTATTGCAAAAAGAACTACCATAAGATTTGAATGTAAACCACCCTGAACAATCAAAATTTCAACTCATAAAACATGTTCTGGAAGGAACAGACGAACCCTCTTCCACCTTTCTAACAGTGAAATAAACTCTTCCACCTTCAAACTGTAGATTACCACTGACCTTCAAATTATACGGAAAATAAACAGAATCTGCACACCTTGCAATACAGCCAACAGGCAAAGTTGGCTTGACGAGCGTAGATGTAAGAAGTGGGAGCAATAAAACCAAAAATATTCTTGGTGATTTCTAGAAAGTGAATGTAACCTAGGAATCAGCATCTGCAGGGAGCTTCCCCCAGCCAACTAACCTCCAGAATCTCACCCTCTGCCTATTACTCACCACAAACTTCCACCAACTTAAACAAATAAACGAAAAAATTACCACTGAATTTAGTAGGAAAGCCGACAAAGTACACAAGTGATTAGGGTACAAAATTTAACCCCCTGGTAACAAATTAAATTATAATGGATAGGATTTCAAGAGTAATGGAAAAGGAAAGACATGAGCATAAAGCTTATAATGCACATATTCACCATAAAATAGACATCTTTTTATATGGCTAGTGTACATTCACAAAATAAGGAGCATGAACGGATATAGGTGCAAATTGATGGATGCAAGGAGCTCTAAACCACCAGGTCAACTCTTAAATCAAGTTCAACTGTTATTGTTTTAAGACTTCATGAACCCGCAAAAGCAACCAGAAATAAAATACATCATAAGGAATTCCAATGTCAAACTGCCATAACCTTACAAAATGATATGGAGTCAAATATTGTTTAATTTCATCAAATTTGTTTTACCACAATTTATCCAGTTTAGTATTAAGGTGCCACAATAACCACTGATATGGAGTCGAACATGATTCATCATGTTATTCTATATTGCCCCAATTCCCTCCCAGATCATACGTTGTGAGCTGAATTGAAATTGCATAATTTTGTAAGACAAAGCTTTCTCCCATAGGCAGAAAAGTAGCTACCTAAACAATAGAACTAAATTCATTAAGTTGCCATCGGTTCCAGCATCATACTTCATTCACAATTAAACGGAGACGGTATTGTGACAGAAAATGAGAAGAATACACAAAAAAAAAAAATTAAGACAATCAGAGGATTGATACGAACGATAGAGAGCTCATTTTCTCCTTCTCACCCAAACACTCAAGATTATGCCGATTTCTCACCGAATCCCAACTCATTTCCTCTAATAAAAAAAAAAACCAGAAAACGAAAAGTGCGAATAGCAACGAAGAATTTAAAATCCTAGGGCTGCCAAAACTCATTAACATTTTAGACCACAAAGTTATTTCGGTTAATCACCACTCGGCCTTCTCAGGCTCCATGCGAACAACTTCATCGAATCCCGAAAGTGCTCCTTCTGGATCTGTCTCAACCAAACCTGAATTTTTTTTTTTTTTAACAAAAAAGTTAGGAAAATAAAACCAAAGACAATTCAGTACAAAAAGAGAAAAGGCTGAGAAGAAAACTGAAAGCTAATCGTACCTTTAGAGTTGTAATATTGGTTCTCAATGTCGACGTCCTGTTCCTCAGGTTCCTCATCCGAGTACTCGAATCCGTAATCCTCCATATCAGCATCTGCATACAAACACACAAACAACACGCAATGCTATTATACATACAGAATGAGGCATTCACTCACTTCCTTCAATACTCTTTAGAAACCCTAATCACAAGAAAGACTTTCGTGATGAGAGAGAGATACCGGAGCCCATGACTGAACAGAACCGAGATGGAATCTGGGCTTTCAAAGCGTTCAGGATTCGGGAGCTACTGAAATCAGAGCAGAGAGAGACCAAAAAGACAGAGAGGGTTCGGATTCCTCTTATTAGGGCATTCCGATCAATTAGGTGGGTACGGTTTGGTTTGGAACGATTTTGAATGAAACTGTGAACACAAATATTCCTGCAACGAACGTGACAAGAATACGTGTACAAAATAATATTTATATTGATTTTCTATTAGGGTTACAATCTCTCTCTAACTTGATCCTCTGATTCGATCTCCGTAAGATGTTGATTTGTGGATGTACGGTTGATCCAAGGGCCGTCGAGGCTTGATC
>JAOTRO020176499.1:0-11737 GCA_028566515.2 Pyracantha coccinea | reverse complement strand
AAAAATAGAATTTAAAAAAAAGTATGAAACAAATTTTGTGAAATAGAAATTATAGGAAAAAATGGAATTAAAAAAAATATGAAACAAATTTTTTAAAATAAAAGTTATACGAAAAAAAAATAGAATTTAAAAAATTATGAAAAATAGAAGTTATAGGAATTTTTTTGTAAATAAAAATGTAAAAAAAAAATCAAAATTAACAGTTAAATGACGTCAGCTAGCCGTTGCATTTGAAAATTTGGCTTGGCATTCCTGTCGGTTATATCTAACAGGAATGCTCTCATTTTCTGACCGGCGCTGGGTTGGCTGGCTGGCTGCATGTAGCCAGCCCTTTGGCTCTTTGAGATTCTGCAGGGCCCACGAGCCATCTGGCCTAACCCTTAGTTGTAAACGGTTTTCGGGCTATTTTCGGCCCTTTGGACCCTTAGGTTAGAGATAGCCTAACATCCCTACTTGATAGTCCTCGCTTTTTGGAAAATCTAATCACTCTGTTCTTTAATAGAACTGAAGAAATCATAGCAAAGCTCACAGCAAATCCGTAATTTCCTTCACTATTGTCTTTAAGTATTATTATTATTATTATTACTAGCATATGGGCTCACACAAAGTGTGTGAGAAATTTTTTTTATTTTTGTTTTTTGAAATAGAAGGAGAGAGGAAGAGAGTGATAGAGAATGTGGGAGTAGAAAGTTTTATTCATTTATTTTATATAATTAAAGATATGTTAGGATTACATGTAGGTGAGGTTTTGAAAAAAAAAGACAAAATTTGGTTGTGTGAAGTTACATTTCTGCCCTATATTTCTTATTCATGTTCTGCTTTAATTAGAGGGTTAAACTGGTAATTTCATAGGGTTTTGGTTGACAATGAGTGTTTTATTAATTAGTAGAAATTATTATTATTATTATTACTACATACATGCATTATATGTGTAAACATAAAGACCCTTTGTCTAAAGGGAACTTTATTTTTGGGTAAAAATGGAGACTAGTTGTAGAGCCTACTCCAAGTCGAACTTCAGTGATCCAAATAGTCTAACTTTTAAGTCTCGATTCATAGATCATTTTTGCAAAAATTCAATTTAATCCAAAATTGTTTGCCTATTTAATTATCATGATGAAATTTCATTATTTGTTGTAGAACAAAGTGTTCATCAATTTCTTTGAACTCAATTGGAAGCCTCAAATGTTTTTGATTTGGCTAATATTTTGTAAGGATGATCTATGAGGTGCAACTTGAAAAAATATACGGTTCAGATCGTTAAACTCCGATGTGGTTGTGTCGCAAAACTAATCTCCATTCTTATTAAAAAAATGGAGATCCCTCCCTTCAAAGGTTTCTTGTAAACGTATATATTAATGATAGGCAAAGTGAGGGAATCCCATAACTTAGAAGAAAAGAAAAAAAAATTTGTTCACTGGGTGTGTTTGTGATAGCAAAGGAAGGTAGATTAGGGTTTTCTCCATCAGGGAAGAAGGGCAGAGATAGGGAAGTGTTGAAGGGTGTGTGCGCGCTCGATTTATAAAGGATTGAAGCTGTGCTTGGATTGGAGTTCAAAAGAAACCCAAATTTTGAAAGTGAGTGTTTGAATAATTGCAGAACCTATGTTATAATGCATTTCCATTGCAGTGTGGTTTTTGTTTGAAACTTGGGATTTGAAACCATAATGGTCAGTGATTATCAGTGGATTTGGTTGAAATCCTGAAAGTGGATTTTAGATATATAGTTGCAAATGTTGTGCTGGCTTGTGATAAGTTGTGTTGTACTTGTGCAATTTTGTTGCAGGTAGACATTAAAGTATAATTCGATGGGGGGAGAGGTAGAAGTAGAAGGTTTGTCGTCGACAATGAGGATGTAGATGCAGGGAATGAATTAGGTGTAGGGAGGATTGAATTTTTGTGGTACCAAGAGTAGATGAAGACTTGAAACCGAAATTGAGAATGGAGTTTAATTCGTTAATGAAGGGTATAGGCTTTACAACAATTATGCACTTGCGGCGAGGTTTGGGATTCGGAAGCATAGTAGTAAAAAGTCCATTGATGTTGAATGTTGGTTAAGGAAAGAATTTGATTGTTGCAAACAGAGGAAGAAGAGGGAGGATGGTAATCCCAAACCTAATAAGAAAGGAAAAATGGGAGATGCTAGAACTCAATGGAAGCTAAAACTTGTGTTGAATAGGGGAAGTGGTTGTGAAAAGGTTGTTGTAACGATTTTCATTGAAAGACAAAACCACCCTATGTCAATTGCGTCACACTTATTTAGATCACATCGTCGAGTTTCGGAGACAAAGAATGCAATGATTGAACAATGCACGGAGGCCAATATTTTCAAAAGTAAACAATTGGCTTTATTAAAGATGCAAAATGGAGGAATTGGAAATATTGATTGCACCCCTAAGGATATTTACAATGCGGAACAGCAATTGCAAGCCCATCTAATCGGGCATGATGTCAAAATGTTGAAAGAGCATTTTGAGGATGAGAAAAAAAAATGATTCATTCTATTTCAAGATGGAGATTAACGAAGGCGGAACAATTGGGAATTTATTTTGGATAGACGCTAAGTCACGACGTGGTTACGACCATTTTGGTGATGTGATTGTGTTTGACACCATGCCATTTGCTCATCTGTTAGGAGTTAATAACCACAGTCAAACCACGGTATTCGGTTGTACATTCTTGAAAAATGAAAAAACTGAGAGCTTTGAGTGGTTGTTTGAAGAAATGCTTAAGGCTATGCTGGGTAAGCTGCCGAAAGTCATAATTACTGATCAAGATAGAGCCATAGCAAAGGCTATTGGCAACAAACTACCAACCACATTGCATCGGTACTACATATGGCATATTAGTAAAGTTCAATGACAAGGTTAGGGGCACTTTCAAGGATTTGCATGATTGCATATGGGATATCGAAAGCAAAGAAGAATTTGAGGTAAGGTGGAACGTGTTGGTAGAAGAACGTGAGTTGGTTGATAAAACATGGATTCGAAACATTTATGACTTGCGTGCACAATGGGTTCCAACATTTTATAAGCATGCTTTTTCTGTCGGAATGTCAAGCAGCCAGCGTGCTTGCAATAGTCAAATCCTTTTTCAAGCAATATATGCACATGAAGCATTATTTGATTGAATTCATCATTCGGTTCAATCGAGCCCTTGGATGACAACGTCTGAAAGAGGTTGTTGGTGACCATGATGATGAAAATCGTGCCCCTTCATTGCAGCTTCACATGCCAATGGAAGAGCAAATGGCCAAATTGTACACACGGTTTATGTTCAAAAAGTTTCAAATGGAGAAGATGAAGAGTTTGACTTGTTTCTTAAGGGAGCATTTCGGGCATGTGACTGAGGCAATGTACATAGTACTTGAGAGGGATGCATGGGTGACAAAGATAAAGAGGCTGCTGATTGATACGACCTCGAGTTACGCTAAATGCAACTGCAAAGAGATAAAGGTTCGAGGACTTCCTTGTCAACACATATTAGTGTATTTAAGAATGAAACAAATAGAGCTACTAGTGGAACGTTACATATTGAAAAGGTGGTATCAAACTGCCAAATGCCATTATTTTGGACATGGAAGGGAAAGAAGTGGGCAAAGACGCCGACAATTTTACCATGTCCAAAAAAGATCAATTTTCTAAAAAACTTCAGACTTGCTTGACAAGGCGGTGATGTCAGAGGAAGGTACCGCACTTCTGTCTTGGACTTTGAAATCGTTGAATACGAAGCTGAACTATTTGGGTCGTGGTAACCCGAGGTGCTTAAAGATTTCATTCAAGTTAAAAGAAAAGGGGCGTCGAAGACAAGTACAAAAGAGAAGCGAAGTCAAAATTAAAGACGCATGGGCGAGAAGAAGAATTGTCCATAACTAAACAGAAGGTACGCATTGTAAATATTGTTTGCTTGATAATATTTGAAATAACTTCGGATTGATTTGTAATTGTCTAGTTCCTGCCGGAGCGAGCCCGAAGAATGCACGCAGGTGCCATCGAGCACCAGCCATGGTAATGTTACTGGGCGAAATGAAGCTGCTGATCCTGAGCCTAATTCAATGCCAACCCAAAGCAGTAACACTGAACTTACGAGCGGTAATTCGGGGGTGCTTTTTACAAATATATAATGAATGACCATTGAAGAGGGTATGAATAATTAAATTGTTGATATGCATTTTCTATGCAAGATGTGTTAATTTTCCAGGGGGTGAATTATTATTTACTTGTGGTCACAGTTGATTTTTCAAAGTTTGTGTGGGTGACAACAGTGATGGAATGTGTCATCAACTGTGGTTGACGTGTTATGAGATCCTATGAAAATTTGAAATTACGATATAGTTACAAAAGTTCCTAGAAAATTTACATAATTAGGATGGGAGCGAATAAATAACAAGGGTGATATGAGGTTAAGCATCATTGGGTGTGTTATGAGCTGTCTTCACTTACTTGTTTTCAGTGTACTCACCACCATGTCTGACAATCTCTTCCACTTCCGAGGCCATAATGCAGTCCTAATCATATCCAGGCTGAACCCAATGGAGATAGGAACGAAATTTGTCAAACCCATCATAGAAAGCCGAGGCACACTTTTCTTAAAGATGTTTTGTCTGCCATGAATAGATTGACCAACGACGTACATCTTCCTCCTTTTTTTCAACTAGTTCTTCATACGTACACTTTCGGCTATGTATTAGGCGTTTGTACTTTGATGATTTGCACATCGCCTCGTTCAGCTGTTGCTGTAATGCAACCAATGTGGACTCCTTTGTTTCTACAATTTGTTCGGTCGGATCATTGAAATCACCGCCACTCTCCGACAGAGCCATGACAAGTATGGTTAAACCATGGCTAGTAATTTGTTGTTGCCTGCATTTTATAGATGATCAATTTAGATGTCATTAAATGTCACAGGAAGACATAAATGGATGGAACTACATTGTCTACTTACAAGTAGTTCGTTAGCAATATTCCTTCCAATTACTTACCATTTTCTGTGTAACTACATTAGGAATGTATCGTGGACAAACCAAGTGTTGTCTAATGATCTGTCCTTGCTTTCCATGTGTAGATGATCAATTTAGATGTCATTAAATGTGAGACCGACCAAAACTGGATGGACTTTACTAATTTATGAATTCTATTGTATGTATATGAGGGCTTGTGAACAGCAGTGTTCAAGCTGTCAGGAACTGAGTTTGCTATTTCTTGTTCATAAAAAATCCTTCCAAATCCTAAACCTTTTACTGTAACGACAGTAAGAATGTGTTGTAATGGTATCAAAATGTTGAGTTTGTATACTTCAATAAGGCAAAAAAAATTAACGTTTTTGTATACGTGTGTGTTTATGAGCATTTATGAAGACCACTGTTTACCCTCATGCAATCTTGTCACTTTTGTCCTTCAAGTCGCAGAAAATATTTTTGGAAACACACAAGTGAGACAAAAAATCAGTACTACACAAACGTGTAAGCACTCCCACATCCAATGTTGAAGAAACTATACAACCATTTGTGTTCCCACATCCAATATTGAAGACATTGTACAAACATTTGTGTTCCAAAAAGCATGTACTCATCCCAATCCCACTTCCATTATTGAAGACATTGTATATAACTGTTTACCCGTTAGGTAATTGCCTAAACGGTCTCATAACCGTTTATAAACGGCTAACCATACCCATAACCGTGTACCCATTTAACCGTAACCGTATAACCCCGTTTAACTTTTTTTTCAACCCTTTTATCCATTTTCTTACCCATTTACCCCCTTTTTTCAACCGCCTACATGTTTTTTTTTAACAACTAAAAAATTAAAAAGTAACATTTGTCATAATTTTGGAAAGCTAGGGCTGAACTGGTTCCTTGGTTCCATACTCTACTACTTGCTCCCTCTGCACTCTCAAGCATTTTTGAAAATGGAACATGCAGGCCAAAAGAAGCACCTACTGTGATAAGAACTTATTTTCTCTCACAAAACACTAAGATTGAACAATTTAGGGTTTTTAAATTTTTTCTTTAATTTTACATACATTAGAATAAACGGTTAAATGGATACCCGTTATAACCGCGGGTAATACCCATAACCGCCTGTTTAAATTTCACGGGTAAACGGTTATACCCATAACCGTTTGTTTGTCTAAACGGTTACCCATAAACGTAACCGTGAACTTTAAATGAGTGGGTAACCGTGGTTACCCATACTCATGGGTAGTTTGTCATCCCTACTTGCAATCCAAACCATTCATCTCTCGTAATCCAAACCGTTTATCTCTCGTAATCCACCAAAATAGGAAAATTAAACAAAAATAAAGACCAATAAACCCTAACGGCAATGACCAAGAGGCCGTCAACTAAAACTTAAATCAAACATTTAGTTTTCATGACTCGTATTTCTGCACGATAGGTTAAGGTTTTCTATTTCAATCCTTCGTACACATTGATTGCCCCTTGAGTTCATGAGCGTTTCCAAAATTATTTGCACATTTTTCCTTTTCAAAATTATCTTCTATTTTGTCAAAAATAGTGTCATACCTTAGTTGAATTAGTATTCATGACCGTTGAGTTTGTTCCCCAGCTCAGGATCGGCTTATGAACCCGATCATATCGTACTAGATGTTATCCCGACTATCTCCATATTTTTTTCATATTTGTGATAAAATTGCACTTCATTTTTACAAAATTGTGTTATTACACATGAAATTCCAAGTGGCAATCCCATGACGCAACCACGTCTATAATTTTAAGTGGCAATGCAGTCAAGGGAAATGCAATTACATGCTTGATGAAGAACATGGAAAATCGTAGCCTCCCACGTGTTCAATTAGGTGGTTGGGAAGAAGGGACTTTGACTTCAACATTTGGTTTTTCTAATGGGACCCAATGATAGGCTCCAACGTCGACAAGTTGCCCTTTTTTTTCTGGGTTACAAACACAGGCTTTAGTGTCATAACCTTTCACAACCCATCATTCTAAAAGAACTAAACCGACGACTTCATCACACCCAAGTTGAGAAACCCAGTGCTGGGAATAAATGCCACTTATTGTACATGCAAACATAACTGCCATATATGCACACATAATGCAACATTTGCAATCATCATTGCTTGTTCATGTGCTTGTGCACGTTATCATATACATGTAATTATTGGTCCTCTTATATGTGCATCACATAAAGACACTTGCTATCTCTTTATTCAAACCTCTAACTGTAAACTGGAAGTGACTGTTTCACGGTATCAGTGGCTCACAGCTTCCAATTCGATTCAACTTCTTCCCGCTCTAGAAAATCAATCTCCATGCCCAGGCTTCCTGGGTAGGTGAACCCATTCCCATTTCCTAGCTGAGGGAAACCTCCTATCGTTGTTGAAAGTGAGAAATGTAAGTTCACAATCGAAATAGGTGTCACAAGGGTTGAGACCACCGTCATTTCCACCATTAACTTTGAGCATGCAAAGACAAGGGTGTTGATGGGGAAAGTGTTTGGCAAACCCCGGGAAAGCTAATGTCATCCACATGGAACTCGCTCTATCTTTGACTGAAGGTGTAAAAAAAATACCTTCTTTGCATTGAAGTTCACCGACGAAGATGAAGTGGAGTATGTGCTCCAGGTGCGTCTTTGGTATGTGAGGGGCTAGATTTTCCACTTGGAAAAATGGATGGAAGACTTCAAGGAATCAAACCTTGTAACTTTCTTGAGGGTGTGGGTTTAAATCTCTCAGATACAGATGCAGTTTAGAGAAGGAGAAATCATGAAAAACATCACTCAACCCATCGGCCGGCTTGTAAGGCATGACGATGCTTCTATTAATTCCCTGAATGCAATGGCCATTAGGGTGTTGATAGATGTGGATGTTCGTCTACCACTCAGCAGGTTCTTGTGGTCAACAGGGATGAATAGCTGCCAACTTTCATCAATTACGAAAATCTATTCAAGGTTTCCTTTATTGTGGTAGACGTAAAGTAGAGAATTGTGTATGTGATGAGGAAGATAAGGATGTCAGTTGGTTCATGGTAAACAAGGCGTTCGGTGATGATCCCAACGTGCTGCCAGAATACGATGTTAAGGATTTAGGGCTTGCGTTGCCAGACACAGAGGATGATCTAATCTTTTGCTTTCCTCAACCATAAATTATGATAGAAGATGGGCCAGGGGACGAGTCAAGGGTGGGTCTGGATCACCATGACAGGACAGTCACCATATGGTTAAGGGTTCGCCCATAAAAAGAAAACGAGATCCGGTAGGTGAAGGTGCAGGTTGTAGTCATGTCATGGGTGAAAACTAGTGGTGACTTGGAAGAATTGGTATGATATGAAGGTTTATAATGGTTAGGTTGAAGGTTTATGTTTTCATGCTTTAAGTAATGTTTTTAGATTGTTAAGTTTGACATTTATGATGGTTTACATTTTAAGGTTTACATTGTAGTAGCGACGTAATGTTTTTTTGCCAAATTTCCTTCTGTTGTTGGGAATTCACCACTTAGTAGTCCAACTTGCAATCATTAATCCAGTTGATTTTCTTAACTCTAAATGTCTGCTCTTATTATTATTTTCAAACGATAACTGTAAATGTAATACGGTAAAAAAACGTAAGACTGTAGATTTATAATGCATAAATAATTTCTCATAAATGCTCACAAGTATTCATAACACAACCTTTGGTTTCTATTACCGGCAATGCTTCATACGCCAAAATTTAATGATTCATAAACACAAATAAACATGATAAAACCTTTACGAGACATAAATAAATTGTCATACAAATTATTTTGCTTCACTGAGGGTGTTTGTCTGCTATAGTGATGAGTTGAGTTTGAAATATTAGACCTTCACTTTTTATTTTTATTTTTGGCTCATTGGGGGTGATTTTGTGCACTACAGAGATTGGTACAATCCCCTTAAACCATGGTTGTTTTTTGTCAGCTGAGCATAACACCACTAATTGAAATTGGCCTACATAAGGTGTGACATGTTATGAGTGTTTACGAATGTTTATGACAGAATATGAACATTTCTTCCATTAACACTTTAGAGGTGTTGGGATGATTGAGTGGAGTTACTGATTCACATGCAAGGAAAGTTGGGAATTAAACATGCAAGGATAGGCGGGCATTGTAACGACCCGAAAATTAATATTTGGAAGCAAATACTAAGATAGGCCCAAAATTATTTCGGAAGATAATCGCCAAATTCCTTTTCTTAGACAATTTCCAAGAAAATATTAATCTCAATTATTTTATTATGGCTGCATCTAACCTCGTTAGACTGCCTACGTACCCTACGAAGGGATCAAGCCATTCGTAGTTCACAAATCCAATTTCTAACTCATTTCCAAAATATCATTCAAGTGTCTAACAATCACTAACCATGTTCAACAAGTTCATCACACCAATTGCATATCAAATATAGATTCAAAGTATTAGGATTAGCTCAAAAATGCAGCATTGGCTTACTAGCCACGCGCCGCCGTGCGTGGCGGTTTTTGACGAACGGAAACCTCAAATTTTGGCGAACTCCAAAAATTACCAAATTCATAGGATTGTAGAGTTCAACGAGAGGAACAACTTTCATACATGGGCTGAAGTCCAATTCGGCTGGGAAAAGCCCCAATTTCACTCGAAACCGCCGGAACCCTAGAATTTGGATGGCCTCGATCCTCCACCTCCGGTGCTCCGCTACCCCAACCAATGTTTGGGCATTGTTCCTGGCCTCTAGAGAAGTGTTTTGGTGGCATTAATTGCAGGAACTAGCTTCAGGATTTGAGGATTAATCACACAAACCGTCGCACCCACCAACGGTTCTTCACCAAATTACAACCAAAAATCTTCTAAATTTGGTTGGAAATGGAAAAGAAAGGGTTAGATGATGATTGCAGGTGTTGGAGAGTTATGGTTCGCCGGAAATAATGGCAAATATCGCCAAAAATGGCTCAGGGAATGTCCGGGTTCTCCTCGGGTCGAACGGGTTACAAGGATGAAGGGCACGGGTTTGGTGCTTCTCACTTCCCTTATCTCCCTTCCTGATTGATCTCCCCCGATTCCCCATTTTTCCTCTCTTCCTAATTGGTTTCCCCCCCTTCTCCACCCCTCATGTGGCTTCTTTTCTTTTTTTTCTTCCCCCAGAACAAACTCCCACCCATCTGGAGTCATCCAGACTTCTCACGAGCAAATGACTATTTTGCCCCCCAATTTCGTTCGTTTATAACTCTTTCGTTATAACACCGTTTCATGTACGGTTTGCTCCTATGCGTTTGTGGGATCGAGTTCTATCCAAATATGCCAAGAAATATAATAAAATATATAAGGATAAAATACGTCCTCATAAAAACACGTTTAGCCCCCTTGGGGCATTTTCGTCATTTCCCTTTATCAATTGAAAATTTTTCCACATAATCACATATTTTTTAAATTTTCCAGGGTATTACATTCGACTCCCATTAAAATAAATCTTGTCCTCGAGATTTCTACCCTCGCATAACGAAAAAGGAATTAGAGCTAATTCCACCATTCCATTTATAGTGAATAAAATCATAACATCAGTCTACGATTTTATTCAAGTTCCAAAAATAAATACTTCCACGAAGTAATCATTTATACGCAAGTTTCCTACCACGCTCATTGGTGGAATAAATATAAAAAATTCCAGCCATACACATGGGCAAAAATAATACCAATCATCAAGCCATAATCCTTAAGCCTAAATAAATACTAGATTATCAACCACATCTACCGTTGGATAGATAAATACTAGCATCATAATCACAATCATTGGTAAACTACTTACCCTCATTGCCATATTCATCGTTGGCAAAACAATTATAGTAAATTCTCAGCCGTAACCATCGTCGGCCAAATAAATATCAAAATTTCAAGCCATAATCGTCAGTGGCTAAATAAATATCACAATTTCAAGCCAAACCATTAGAATTGGCAAATCAAATATTAGAAATTCCAATCAAAATCATTGGAATTTCCAATCACAATTATTGGTAAAACCACTAACCATCATTGGCTATACGCAGCCGTTACCATAATTATTCCTCAAAATTTCTAGCCACAATCACTGCAATATCAAATATTAGAAAATCTTGCCATATTCATCCTTGGCAAAACAAATATCATAAATTCCAGCCAAACCATCAGCATTGGCCAAATAAATACCAAAATACCAAGCCATAATCTTCAGTGGCTAAATGAATATCACAATTTCAAGACAAACCATTAAAATTGGCAATTCAAATATAAGAAATTCTAACCAAATCATTGGAATTTCATATCATAATCAGTGGTAAGATCACTTACCACTATTGGCTATACACAACCGTCACCACGATTCACTCCCAGAGTTCGTGTGCCAACATAATCCAACCTGATGACCGGTCCCTCGGCCGATTACCCTCACTTCAATCTGACCACAACAGCACGAAGTAGGGTAACGAGAGTGTCCATTTAATCCTACACCCCAGAACCAAGTACCTTCCCTACGGGATATGGTACAAGTCTGACCGTGTAGGCCTCTAGAGGTTTAAGGGATCGAAACCCAAGGTAGTGTGTGGTGCCCCTCACTCCTAGTAACTCTCAATCCTGGAGTGTTCGTTTCAACGGCCATACCACATAGACTATCCTGCAAGACTAGCCCGACCGTATAACATCCTCTGAAGGTTTAGGGGATCGAAACCCAGGGGAACCTCACAATCCCTTTCACTCTCAGATCATCAAAATCATCCAGGGAACCTGCATTTACAATC
>JAOTRO020176491.1:0-11738 GCA_028566515.2 Pyracantha coccinea | reverse complement strand
CTTTCTCATTTCTTAACCAAAATCCATGAAACAAATGCCAAAATGAAGCTTACAACATAAGGAACAAAACCTTACCAACTTTTTGGACCTAAAATCCATGGAATCTCGCCGGAGAAGCCTCGATAATCCGGCCAAACTTTGCAACCTTCGAAACTAGGCTTCCCGACGTCCAAATTCTTCCAACGAACTACCCCGATTTTAATCCTATAAAGCCGTGACCCACGTTACATGGATTAGCCTTTCCTAGTTTAGACAAATACAATATTATACATTAATTACATATATTCTTAATAGAAATATGAAGTTATTTAATGTGTAATAAGTTGCTAGGTTTGTGTTTGAGCAGCATTTCTTTTAAGTCTTCGAATTATATTAAGTTCTTGGTTAGTATTGTTCTGCAGTTTTTAGTATACAATTGAAGACATGACCTTATTAACTATTATAACAAAGATGAAGAATTATTGAAGTTAACTTAATTCTAGGTTTGTGTACGATGGTCCATTACCTATTAATAGCAAACATTTGATATGCTCCTGACTAGAAACCTTGCATTGCCTCGTGACCCTTGTATATTTCAACAACTTATTAATCTGGTGTACAAAGTAGCGGTAAGTTAGAGTAACTTCTGTTTTTTTTTTTTTTTTTTTTTTTGAATGGCAAATTCTGTTTTTAGTTTTCAGATTCTCTTCCTGTCTATTTATTTTCTTCTTCTCAAGTTTTGCTTCCAAAGTTACATTAAGTTAGAGTAACGAAACTGGTATACATCTTAGTGTTTGGGCACCTTACGCGTCTCATGAGAACAAATGAAACTCGTATACATGTTGGTCAATACTTTTTCTCTAACACATATCAAATACCAATTCATAGGATGTATGAAACATATGCAAGTAAATAAGATATGTGGACAAGCTTAAAAGACAAAGGACGCTGGAAATACCCACCTCTAAGTTAAAAAGACGGGGACTGTCCACTGAGCCCAATCCACTAGTGAAATTAAGATTCTTACAATGCAACCACACGAGCTCAATTCCTAGATCCCTATCTATGGAGCAGCTTGTACCTTTGTGCAACCTTGCCTTTCGCGAGATGGACTATTTTGGTCTTCACGAAGTGGCAGCTCCTCCTGAGCTCTTCACCTTGTGGCACCGAAATCCAATCAACTCATGCAAATGATATTATGATAAAGTTGATCCAAATCTGGATTAATTGTCTAGTTAGTTTCACCAGTCAAACACTTGAAAGATGAAATTGACGCGAATCCAAAAATAGGTCAGTTTAGAGATTTGAAACTTGAAAAACTTGACCACCAAATTAAAACAAAACCATGAAGACAACGTTACCCTAATATGCAGTGATTGGCCGTTTGATGCAAGGACATGGTTTTGTGGCTAGAATTTCAATGAAGAACACAAGAGGTAGATCAAAGCTAAAATCAACTATTTCCTGAAAATGTAAAACTTCTAGCCAAAACAACTAAGCATATAAAACGAATTTAAGCTAGCAATTTCAAAGATAGGTTTATAAATATTCAATGAAGAACATTAGCTATTAAATCTACTTGAAGCTCCTAGGAGATCTCAAAAACTTTTCCAATCTCAAACCCCAAAAATAAATGAACCCTAGATTTAGCTTTTAAAGAGGGTTTGATGTTCAGGCAGGAAGGGGACCAAAAAAACCATGTGTCATGTGCAAAATCAATCTGGAAAGATCTAAGGCTACAAAACCATTGTCGGGAAAAACTGTCAGATGGCCGATATGGGTTGTCTTAAAGTGTGTGCCCAGCTCGTGTGAAAGCAACAAGAAGTTTTGACTAGACAGAACCACTAGACAGAATGAACTGGAAATAATGACATGAAATGCATATGAATGAAAAAACCTTTGATGAGAGAAGTTAAGCTCTTGAAATGATATTTCTAGTAGGATGATCCCAAAGTAGTATTTAAACCCTAAATCTAACTTGAGCATGTGTGGTACTATGTACAACCTTTGACAAGAGAAGCCAAACAATAAAATTAAACTTCACAATCTCCCCATTTGGCTTTCCTTGACAAAAAAACCCAAACCATAACTAAATTCAATCAACCTCACTTAAGAGAACCCAAAGAACGAATCCTTCAAAGAAGTACTCTTGACAAGAACAAGTGAAAAGTTATCATGGTTAAAGCAATTGCAAGGAATGTAAATTGATTGCGACACAATTTTCTCTCCCTATTTTGTCATGGCAAAGACAAAGGATCTAAAATGAATGATATGCCATTTCAATTAAACAAAATAAATGATATGTCAATTAAGCTCATGGATGAAATGTCCAACCACAAACGAAAAGCCAATAAAAACGAACAATCAAGATTAGGCACAAGGATCACAATTTGGCATGTCAACACAAGAATGACCAATAAATGAATTTGCAGTAATAGTAAGAACAATCCAAGAACACAAGTACAATAAGAGCAATATAATCACCGCAAATCATAAAGGTACATTCTTGGTGCCAAGACATTTAAAGCAAGTAACTTATCCAAGAAAATTGTTCAAAAAACAACCAACAACAAAGAATTACACTAGGAGTATCTAAATCAAGGTACATCAGAAGAAGGGTACAAAAACAACACAGCCAAAATAGGTCAAGTTTGCCTAATAAAAATTTGAACTCCTCCATCATTTTTACTCTCCTAGACACCTACTCCCCCATAAACCTAGAAGTCTACAGACTAAGTGGCGGCATCGGATCAGAAATACCCAAATTTGCATCAAATACACAATGCATGGATAGCAAAAGCACAACAGATAACAAATAGTAATACATCATATGAGTACGCCTAAGCTAAGTGTAGCAACAATTAAGCATAGGTAAGTGAACCAACACCCCACAAATGATGCATATGTGGTTTAAATGAAGTCCCCCAAAAATGATGCTCTTCATGCAAACAAACTCCCCCATAAATCAAGTACACAGATTGAAACATGCACTAACAGAGATACTCTTAAAAGATCTCACTTTTCCGACGAGGGATAGTGATTCAGCAAAAAAGGAAGATGTCCACGAAAATCAGTTTTGTGCAAATGCATAAAACAATGTACCCAAACATATTTGTGCAAACACATGAAAAGATGAAGACCAAGAGAGCAATTGTAATTTTCACACCAATAAAGATAACTAAACCACAAACCCCGAATGGAATAAGAAAAGTAGCTTGAGACCTTTTTGGAAAGTACGGAGCGAAAAATCAAACATCTAAAAGGCACATCAAGAGGATAAATCATAGCATGCAAAACCTTGACTGCTTCAAGAGTGGGATTTTCATTGTTTAAGACATGACTTGGAGGCTTGATCTTTGGACAGAGAAACAGTGGGGTCTTGATAGGCTTGACGGTGGTAGGCTTCCATGTCATAGCCACAAGTGACCAGCTCAGAAGGGTGCATACTAGCAGCGGAGGTGAAAGTGCAACCCTAGAGATGTTAGAGAAGGTAAATGCCTAGGATACTGTGAAAAGATCTGAACCATTAAAGGGATATGACAGTTGAGATGAGGAGATTAAAAATCAGACCATGGACAGAAATACCCTCAATATTCTTCACTTTCTGACGAGAACCAGTGACTTGACAGAAGAGAAATTTGTCCATTTAAAAATATTTTTTCTGCAAGAGCTCAAATCAAAGTATCCAACCAATTAGGACACCACACATAAGCAAAAGAGATCATAGAAGACAGTCATAACCTTAACAACAATAAACTACAACTAACAAGACAAACCACAAAGGGAATGAGTGAAGAATCAGCTTCAAGATCTATGCTTCCAAGAGAGAATAAACAAGATACTTGAATTAGAAACATGCAATGCAACTCTCAAAAGATAGATCTTCAAGATCATACATGGACAATAATACTACGATTAACACTTGCTCATGATGCAACAATGATGTGTCAAGGTATCGGAAGAAGGACATGTGATACCATCTTGAAATCATAGCTCCATGCCACTAGGCCCAAGGTTAATTCAAAGGCTAACCAAACTTTTAATAATCTATTAAGCTCAAGAAATAGCAGTTCCTACTTAATATGAACAAAGGACAAGACTCGCAAAAAGCGAGACACGATTCCTTGAAAGAGAAGTGAACTTTGATGTGGAACTTTGAGTGAGGCACCAATTTGAATATGCCTTAGGTCATTTGAATGAAGGTGAATTTTTTTAAGAGACACCATTCGATTTTTAGAAATTTGAATTCATGACCTGCATAGGAGATCTTGGAGCATAACTTCATGACATTGTATGGAAGGCCAAATTGATGGGATTTTACCATTTTTTATGATATATGATTTCTTTCCGAAGACACCCTCTCATACAACACTTTCTGATTTTAATTTTTGTTTTGATTTGGGGAAATGACAAAAAGAAGAGAAATGACACATGGTCCAAATTATAGAGTAAGTAAAGTCACTACAACTCAATCAAGACCAAAGTGAACTTAACCTTCAAATCAACTCAAGCTTTTGTGAGGCATGAAAAATGAGGTTATCTGAAGTAAAAAGGGAGAACCTTTGACATCATAGCAAAAAATTCTACAAGGTTTATCCAAAAAGTACTAACAATGTATGTTAATCAAGAGATGCATATAGAGAGCAAACAGTGCTATCTGATGAGTTGATAGACAAGACAGACACAATCATAGAGACAAAACATGCTAGAACAACTTGGAAGCATAGTTGTTCAACCAATTCAATTAATAGCACAGAGACCAATAGACCGTCGCATAATTTTATGTCTTCGATTGTCCAAAGTACTTGTGAGATGGTTAGTTAGTTGTCTTTCAATTGGTACTAAGATTAGAACAATTTTTTTTTCCATAGATCCTCCAATGCGATGAAATTGTGTTCCAAAATGATTGATTGTTAAATGTTGGACAAGGTTCTTCCAAAAGTCAATTTCTAGCATGTGGTCAAATTGAAGATGATTGACCAATTAATTTATACCAAGGTTATTGAACAAATAAAACCACAACAAAAAGACACAAGTAAACATGACAAGAGCAACATTTCCATTCACATAAGAAAGAGAAACATACCTTTGATTTTCAATGCATCCAGCAATGAACGTTGCCTTCATCATACCATGAAATATCATCAAAGTTTTAGCACTGAGGATCATTTCAACCAAATGAGGAGCATTGTAATTTTTAGTGAAAGAGATTTCCATTTGAGACATCATATAGTGCATTCCCATGTTGTAAGATTCACAAATAACATTGAGAGAAGTAGAGATGTGGTAACCCCTTATGACTATTAGATTATCAGGTTCGTTGTTCCAATTTGACCAAAACGTAGAGATGTGGTAGCCCCTTTTATGACTATTAGACATCATATAGTGCAATTGTAAGAACAAAACATAACTTACCAATACGTTCAACTAATTAGAGTCTGCCCAGATTAGTTTCACAACAATAATTCCTAAGCTTGAACACATTTACATATCGATTCATTACGCAAACAGCAATAACAAAGCAATTATGAATTTTAGTATGCTGGATTGACTAGTCAAGCTCACCAGTCAACTAAGTATAGATTCGTCAGTAAATCAACTAAGTATCAAGTTTTTTTATTGACATTGCTTGTCACCATGTGAACGAGAATAATCAAATACCATGTCCTGTAGAGTTTGTCATAACACATTGTTTCACTTAGTTGAAGATGTTAATCTCCATTTGTTGAATTCTGGTTTAGATATGAATTATGATAGATGGATATATCATGGGAAGCATATTCATCAAGGAAAATTTTCGGTATCTACGAACAATGAGCCACCCAGTAACTCGAATATCAACATGTTTCATGTGATTGAAAATGTCTTTGAAGGAATAGATGATGATGAGGATGACAATGATGATCAAGTTACAATGGGGAACCAAGATACCATGTGGGGTGGTGATATAACCAATGCTCAAATAGATGTTGATACCTATGAGATGTTACTTGGTGAACCTCAAAAGGAACTATACCCTGGATGTAAGCAATATACAGCTTTGACATACGTTGTGGAGTTGATTCACAACAAAGTTGACAACCATATGACAAACAAGGCTATTGATAAGATGTTAGCAATGATGAAAAAAATGTGTCCCTAACCCAACAATGTTCTTGACACATTTCGTGAGTGCAAGAAGATATTAAAAAGTCTAGGATTAGGGTATGAAAATCTACATGCTTGCTATTATGACTGTGCATTGTTTTATAAAGAATACAAAAAAAAAGATAGATGTCCAGTCTGTAATAAGCCAAGGTATAAGTATAGTCATTATGAGCAGAGAAAGAAAGTTCCGAGAAAAGTGTTGAGATATTTTCCACCAAGGCTACAAAGGTTGTTCATGTCGAGAAATATGAGTGAAGACATGAGGTGGCACAAAGAGAAAAGAATCAATGATGGGAACACAATGAGGCATCCATCATACTCGAGTGTTTGGAAAGAATTTGACCAAATGTATTCTAATTTTGCTAGAGACCCACAAATGTCCAGTTCCTTGCAAGTGACGGGTTTACTCCTTTTTCAGATATAAGTAAGCCGTATAGTATGAGGCCAGTTGTTGTATTTCCATATAATTTACCCCCATGGAAATGCATGAAAAAACCCTTTTCTTTTTTTACCTTGTTAATTCCTGGACCAAAAGCACCTGGAAATGAGATTTATGTGTATTTCCGTCCATTGGTTGATGAGCTTACGGAATTGTGAGAAAATGGTGTTCAAACCCATCATAAGATGAATGGGAGTACATTTAATTTGTGTACAACTGTTATATGGACCATTAACGACTTCCCTGCTTATGGAAATAATCAGGTTGGAGCACTCATGGCAACTTGACATGTCTAATGTGCAATGAGGATGGATCTTACACCAAGTTAAGAGGCAATTATTGTAATATTGGGCACCGTCGCTACTTACCTATGAATCACTCATGGTGTAAAATTACTCAACTCTTTAATGGTTGCCGAGAATGAGACATCGTCCAAGAGCATTCTCAGGTGATGACATACTTGATCAATTTGATTACCTTGTACCTCGTACACTTGGTAAACATCTTACTAATAAAGATAAGAAGAGGAAGTAGAATGCTGAAGAATTAAATTGGACAAGGAATAACATTTTTTTCGAGTTGGAATACTGGTCCAAATTGAAGATTAGGCATAATCTGGACGTTATGCATATTGAGAAGAATATATTTGACTGTTTGATAGGGACATTGCTGGATTCGGGGAAGTTGAAAGATACCCTTAAGGCATAGATGGATTTACATGACATCAATATTTGAGAAAGTTTGCATTTGAAACTAAATACACGAAATATTATGGATAAGCCTTTGACTCAATACGTATTTAAGTGATATGAACGTAAAGATTTCTTACATTGGTTGAAATCAATCAAATTTCCAGACGATTATGCAGAAATATATCACACAAAGTGAATGTGGATGAAGGAAATATATTTGGTATGAAGAGCCACTATTGTCATGTGTTGATGCAACATGTGCTTCCAGTGGGAGTTCAAAAACATTTAAAAAACATATATATGGTCCAATTGTTGAATTTTCTAATTTCTTCCAACAAATATGTGCAAAGACTCTGACTATTACTGATCTTGATAAGTTGGAAGAAGACATTGTCCTCATATTGTGCAAACTAGATAAAATTTTCATGCATGCATTCTTCGTTCCCATGATTCACTTAGTAGTTCACTTACCACGCGAAGCAAAATTGGCAGGACCAGTCGGATATCGATGGATGTATCGTGTAGAAAGGTAAATGACATGATGTTTCCGTTAGTTGCATAAATTTTTCCTTCTACGTTCTAACAATTGTTCATTTATCTAGATTGTTGGGTTCGTACAACAAATTTGTACGTAACAGAACTCATCCTAAAGGCTCTATTGTGGAAGCACACTTGGCATACAAGTCTTCAACTTTTTGCTCAATGTGTTTATATGACATTGAGACGGAATTCACCCGACCAGAAAGAAACGATGATGGTAGTGATCCCAATGCACTTCTTTTAGTGTTAGCTCAAAAAGCACGTCCATTTGGTGCTAATGTAATGGTTGAACTTTCAAGGGAAGATATAGAAGTGGCTTATTGGTATATCTTGGAGAATTGTGACGAAATAGAAGACTTCATAATGTATGTGACAGTAAAAGTTGAACATTTATTTAAATATTTATAATTCCACAACTTTCACTTATATTTTATTTATTATGTTATGAGCATATTGAGATTTTGGAAAGTGATAGTCGCGTTGGTGTACAAAAGAGGCATAGACAGTTGTTTCTGGAATGGTTTAGGCAACGGGTCACATCATTGTTTTATCAAGAGCTCATACTAGTTAGTGAAGAGATTTTTTGCATCAGCCCAAGGTCCAGATCAATGTATTGTTCAATACACAGGTTGTATTGTGAACGGCATTTGATATTTGGTCAGACATGTTGATCAAAATCGTGCAACACAAAACAATGGGGTAATGACATCAAGGTCGCACTATGGTGAAACATGTAACTTTTATGGCATCTTAGTCAATATCATTAAAGGACAATTTACTAGAGGTTTCAAGGTGATTCTTTTTAAATGTCATTAGTACAAAACAGAAACAAGAGGTAAAAAAAGTCATACAAGATTATTAGCTCACATCATTGAATGTAAATAATTGTTGGTACGATGGTGACCTATATGTGTTAGCTAAACAAGCACATCAAGCATTTTACATTGATGACTTAAAGTTTGGTCATCCATGGAAAGTCGTGCAAAGGATTCAACACAGACACTTTTGGGATGTTCCTGAGAAAGATGACAATGACATTGATGAAGACGATGATCAGTATGTTGATGAAACTAAAAGTTCTATAAGACCGGTTCATAATGACGATGAAGTTGATATATCATTATGTAGAGATAATGTTGATCCAGGATCTTTTGATATTAAGGACAATGAGGTTCGAAGAATGCTAGGGCTACAAAGGGATGGGGATGAGGAAGAAATGGACGAGGAAGAGAAGGAAGAAATGGACGAGGAGGATAAGGAGGAGGATGATGAGGAGGAGAATGTTGCAACCAGTGATACTAATGATGATTATAATTAATGACTATGGTGAGATATGTGCATTATAAGTTAATGTTCCTATCCTACAATAGTAACTCTATTTGCTTATAGTTTTACAAATAGTTGTTATGCTTATAATGATTTGTATATATAACATTTTGGTTGTGATATTTACTTTTCTGTTTCATATTTAGATGACAACCTCTATACAGCGAGAAAAAAGGATGAAGCGGGTGAAGGATCCCTTAACTCCTCCTCCAAATGATGCAATTGCACCACCACCTCCTCCGCCACCACCTTCTTCATATCCTACAGTAGTAAATCTATTTGCTTATAATTTTACAGATAGTTATTATGCTTATTACAGTTTGTATATATTAACATTTTGATTGTGTTATTTACTTTTCTATTTCATATTTAGATGACAACTTCTACATAGTGAGGAAAGAGGGTGAAGAGGGTGTGGGATCCCTTACCTCGTCCTCCAAATAATGCAGTTTAACCGACGCCACCTCCTCCATCACCACCTGCACCTCCCCTAGCAAACACTAACCCAGGTAAGAAAGGCTAGTTACAATTATTTACTTTTTTCTTATTAATGTAGTTTTAAACAACTCATTACATTAATTAGAGATACATATATTTTTCTAGAGACAGATTTTGACTTTAATGCAAAAAGGATGACATGTGGAAAGTCATGTGGGAAAGGCATCCATGATATTTCAGAGGCAAATAACGGGCAGAATATGCCAATCATTTTTGATTTCAAACATCAAGTTCCAAGTGATCCGGTAATGTCAAGTTTTTTCACGTCTGAGATAGGGAACATTGTTCAAACTTATTCACAAGTGTGCTATGCGAGATGGATGAAGGTCCCAGCTTTATATAAGAAAGAACTGCGGAAGAAGTTGCGGGTGAGTTTGAATTTAATTCAATTTATTTATTGTAGTTTCAAGCACTCACTTGCATATATTTATGTTGATAATAGGTATTATTTGTTGTGGACCTATCTCATCCAAAGATGCTTGAATATGTTGAAAAGAAAATGGCGAAGTTGTACTCTCAATTTAGGCACCGGTTGCATCGGCACCACTTGTCATGTGGAACACCTACGAGAGGACGTGCTAAGCTTCTAAATGATATGATATGGAATGGGAGACCAAAGAGTTATTGGGACTGGTTATGTGATAATGTTTACCCTGCTACACTATTTTTGGTATGTATTCTATACAGTCTTTTCTAGTATAAGTCCAAGTTAGATACCAACTTTTTATTATATTGTGAGAATGTCCCTAATTTTATGATTTAATTAATTTTAAATGAGTGAATTGACGAAAATATCCTTAGAGATGAGATTGTTGACTTTTCATTGACCATCATTTCATGATGTGTACGAGTTATTATTTTACTGTATTTTAATGAAACGGGCATGAGTTCTAGTATTTGGAACTATGATGAAACGCCTTCTAAATAGCAACCAAGCAAAGAATGATGAGATCATGCAACGACTTTAGAAAACAAGAATGCACAAATTAATAACTCTCCAACAAACGTTTTGGTTCAAGTCTCACAGGGTTGTAGCGTTTGTTTGAGTTCATTTCTTCAAGCATGTTACAAAAACTGATTTTTTTTCCTTTTGTAGTCGATGATGAGATCTTGCCAACTCAGGGTTGTGCTGATCTGTGCTACCTCGACTGCTGGTTCCTCATCTATGCTTAGCTTTTCCAGGTACTCGACTGGGATGAAGCGCCAGAACTGATGATCTAGTGCGGAGCCTAGGCCTGCTAGTGCGTCTGCATGGGTATTTTCTGCTCATGGAACCTGAGTGAGTGTGTACGTTGCTAGCTGCTCTCGTACCTTCTCGAGGTATCGGGCCATCCTTGGATGTTTTGCTGCGTACTCCCCTGAGGTTTGGTTGGTGATCAGTTGGGAATCGGAATAGATCGCGAGCTTCTTCACTACTAGGTGTTTTGCCAATCGGAGACCTGCTAGTAGGGCTTCATACTCTGCTTCATTGTTTGATGCCTTAAAGCTTAGAATGATTGCCTACTCGAGCGTTGAGTTGTCTGGGATAGTAAGAACTAGGCCTGCCCTCGATCCTTGGTAGTCGGATGATCCATCGACGTGCAAATGCCAAAAATCTCCATCAGATGGGGCTGGTACGACTATGGTGTGCTAAGCTGCTTCCAAGGTGTTTCTAGGCTGAGTTGCTGTGCTTGTCAGAACGTCCGCCAGTTTTTACGCCTTTAATGTCGTGCGTCTGGGCTGTGCAAAATATCGCGTCATGGTGATGACTACGTACGTCTGAAGATATGGCTTAAGCTTCTGGGTTACAACAACTAGCATCAAAATCAAAGTTTTGATTTTCGGGTATCTGGCTTTTGCATCGAGGAAAGCTTTTGAAATGTGGAATACAGGTGGTCGGGCCCCTAGCTCTTCTCATATGAGGGTAGAGCTTATTACTGCTTCAGATATTGCCATATAGATGCACAGATTCTCTGTTGCTTCCGGTTTGGATAGTAGTGGAAGTGGTGTCAGGTACTGCCTCAAGTCCTGAAATGTTTTCTAGCACTCGTTGTCCCATTTGTCCTTCTGCGCCCTTTTGATTGCCTTGAAGAAGAGCTTGCATTGGTTGGTAGGTAGCGAGAGGAATTGGTTGAGTG
>JAOTRO020176471.1:0-11740 GCA_028566515.2 Pyracantha coccinea | reverse complement strand
TATCCAAACACCCCTTTTTACCTTCCACACACCCCCTGTTAATTTCTATACTTTGATCCTCTTCAATTGGTTCGATCTGACGGTCGGAAATTGAGAAAGGTGTTTGGAAGGTAAAATTGGGTGTGTGTATAGCACCTCCCTAAGAAAATATTGACTGTTTTACTTGTTGCACTGATGTCTTACGACTCTTACCTAATCATTTATTGATATTAATATTTGATTTTATGCCTTGTCCTTAAGCTTCTATGCTCACTTCGATTATATTGTATATAAACTCGCTTAATAGCAATGATTGCGTCATCTTGATTGCTTGTTAAACTTAGAAATGCAGATGTTGATTTTCCACTACAAGGGTTGTAGGTCATGTATTTGCCTGTTCTCAGGACGTGTTTTTATTGTCGCAGGTCAAGATTAGGGAAGGTGGTACAGATTGGGGCTGGGGAGTTGTAGTTAATGTGGTAAAAAAGCCTTCATCCGGGTTAGGCACACTGTCCTCGCGCGGTGGTGGGTATATAGTGGATACTTTGCTCCACTGTTCTCCTGGTTCAAGCGAGAACAGTTCACAGCCAAAGCCTTGCCCTCCTCGCCCTGGAGAAAAGGGTGAAATGCATGTAGTACGTTCATGCACTTGAAGCAACTGAATTTTAAAGTTCGATGTGTTTCATTAAGTTTTTCAAGTAGTTAAATTGGTCTTCTGGGGTTCCTGATATTTCTTTCCATCTGTTTTAGGTCCCTGTACAATTGCCCCTGATTTCTGCCCTAAGCAAACTCAGAATATCTATTCCCTCTGATTTGCGGCCGTTAGAGGCGAGGCAAAGTATTCTTCTAGCAGTTCAGGAGCTGGGAACTCGTTTTCCACAAGGTCTTCCAAAGCTGAATCCTGTAAAGGTAATAATGATCAACTGTCTTTGGTACATTGGGGCAAAGACTTTTTTCAACCATATTATTGTGACAATTTTCTGTTGTCAAACTGTAATGTTTTGGTTGGAACTCTTTAAAATATCACTGGTAAATGGTAAGGATTTAATCTGCAAGTCTGCAACTTAGCAATCTGTTCTAGTTAAGGCCCTATTTCCATGCATTAAAAAAAAAGATTATATCCCTTTCACTAAACCATTTTTTCGTATCAATATCTGCAACAATACCATCTTTCCTATTTTTCCTATGTTTTTCTCAAAGTTCATTTTGATTTTAGGATATGGGCATTGAAGATCCTGAAATTGTTGAGTTAGTCAATCAAATAGAGGATCTTGAACAGAAATTATATGCACATCCACTGCATAAGGTTTGTCATTTGTTTAAAATACTTTGTTCGATAAAACAAATTATTAAGGAACTCTACTGTCTGGAGAAAAATTTCTTTTCTTGATGGAATTTACCTCACTATCACCCTTTGTGCTTACTATTTGGTTCGCTGCAGTCTCAAGATGTGAACCAGATTAAATGCTTTCAAAGGAAAGCAGAGGTGGATCATGAAATTCAACAACTTAAGTCCAAAATGCGGGAGTCCCAGGTATGCCTCGTCTGGATACTTCTGTCATAAACAATTTTGATGTTTGCAAGAAGTAGAACCATCATTCATATGGGATGATGAGTCAATGTTACGCTGCATGTATTACAACCTTCTGATGTTGCATGTAAAGAAATTTGCAAAGGAATATGGATATTTAACTATAATTGATTCTGCAGCTACAAAAATTTCGTGATGAACTTAAGAACCGTTCACGGGTCTTGAAGAAGCTTGGTCACATTGATGCCGAGGGTGTTGTCCAGTTAAAGGGGCGGGCAGCCTGCTTGATAGACACAGGAGATGAGCTCCTTGTTACTGAACTGATGTTTAATGGTAGTTATCTTGCACTTTTCTTTTCACGTTATTACTTAAGACCTGTTATAAGACAGACTATTGGGATGAATTTGGCCAATGCAAGAACAGTAGAAAGATAGTATCCAATTCGATTGGAGTACAGAATATCATAATATAATAATGGTAGAAATTGAATCACTTTCCGTTTTGATATTCTATACAAAATTCCATAAGTCTAAGTAGAATTATCAATTCTGTTGCAAATTCCAATTTTAGTAAAAAAAAAAAATTATCCTTAATCCTCCGTTCATACGTATGATTTCATATATGGAGTTCGGTAATAAGATATTGGCTACAATTGAAAAGGTTTTATCAATAAAATTTTGATTGGTAAGGAACTCCTGAAAGCTAATAAAGCTGATTTTGGCCTTGGGCAAGCCCACTGAGCCAGTGAAACTGGTCATATTATCTATTTAGAAAACCTTTGCTCTTCAGCCATCGCATCAATATTGTTCAGCTTTCTGTAAGTATAAATGCTATATGTGATCAGGTACATTCAACGATTTGGATCATCATCAAATTGCGGCAATCGCAAGTTGTTTTATTCCAGTAGATAAATCAAATGAGCAGATACAATTGAGGACGGAGCTTGCTAGACCATTACAACAACTCCAAGAGAGTGCTAGAAGAATAGCAGAGGTCTTATAATGTTTAGCTTCACACTGTTCATACGTACAAATTTTTATTTTTTCTATTCTGTAACTATTGCTACATGACTGCAGATACAACATGAATGCAAATTAGATGTAAACATTGAAGAGTACGTGGAATCAACAGTGCGACCATTCTTGATGGATGTGATTTATTGTTGGTCAAAGGTTAGTTTGTTATATTTTTGTGTAATTTGTTGCATGTGGGTGATAGAAACTATAATTTGCCAAAGGTGGAAATGTTTTACAAGATAGAACATGACAGATTTTTTCTTCATCTTTGCTCATGCAATGGTTTGAAAATTTCCTGCTATTATCTCATTTCCACCAATTTGTATTTGCATCTACAAGTTATTTATTTGTCTGTTGCTCATACTGCTCTCATTTGACAAAATTTGGATAATGTTTAAGACACTTTACTATCGGTGTCCAACTTTTTCTGGTTCTTTGTTTTGTTTTTGTTTTGTAAATCACTGTACTGGTTTGCCTACTGTAGTATTTGGTTTACTGGACGTTGTAATGTCTGGAGGGTTCAACTTTGTTAATGTTTTTGTGTTAAGAGGTTTCATCTTGCAGCCCTTGGATCTTTCCAAGCCAATAAAAATATAAAAAAAACTTTTGGATTGTTTTAGTAATGACTTTTCGGACTAATATTTCCCTATTTCTTTTTTCTAATAAATATTCCATCAGGGTGCAAGTTTCGCGGAGGTTACACAAATGACAGATATATTTGAGGGTAGTATCATCAGAGCTGCTAGAAGACTTGATGAATTTTTGAACCAGGTATTGTTCGGGAAGTTGAACATTATATCTCGTAAGTTGGTTTTGCAATCATTCAAGGGCCTCTTTTACTATGTTCAGAACCATCGGAAGGTTATTCGCCCAATATAATGCTTGTGATAGTCGAGGAAAATTAACATTTAGGATTGGTAGTACTATAATAGATTCATAGTCATTTGATAAGCATAGAGGTAAGAAGAAAGTACGCAAATCCATGTTTACAGCTGTGTCTGTGTCCTTGCTATAATGACCTTAATGCTAGCTAGCGTTTTGGGCTTAACCTGGCCTGGTCAATTTATGTCCCAACATGTTATTAGCTTTTATTTTTAGTTATTGTGATTTGAGTTATGATGAAATATAACTTCTCATGGCACAACTGGTATTCAACTTTGAAAAGTGCTTTCCGAACACTGAAAAAGGGAGTGTAGCCTATCCATGTTTATATAACATGCTGAAAATCTCCTACGGTAGGTGTAGTCTTTTGTTCTGAACACAGATTAGATATGCACAGAAATTTCTCAACCACTAATTTTTAGTTCTGAGAAATGTGCCCTAAACATTAATTGCTTGAGCACTTGAGGCAGCACTTAAATTATCAAGTGATTCTAACTGACTGGCCTTTATTTTCAGTTGCGTACTGCTGCTCAGGCTGTGGGAGAAGTTGCTTTGGAAGAGAAATTCACTGGAGCAAGCGAAAGCCTCCGGCGAGGTATCATGTTTGCAAATTCCCTGTATCTGTAGATTTCTTCCTGCAGGCCATCTCAGGCATGGTGGAGAAGGTTTCTGGCAGATTCCCTGTATCTGTAGATTTCTTCCTGCAGGCCATCTCAGGCATGGTGGAGAAGGTTTCCGTCACAGTAGTGATGACTGGTTGCCATGTGAGTTATCTTTAGTTGCCTAGGCTGACATGATAAGTTATGTTTCTATTTGTTCCCTATAATTTTTGTTACTGTATCAAGTTTCTTCCGTTGGCCCATAATTTAGACATGTATTCTAAGATTGCTTTTCTTCTTCAAGCTCTCAAAGTCACTCACGTCCTTCATTGTAGAACAAGACCCTAACCACTAAAAGCACAAAATGTGGAAAAAAAGATTATTTTTCATCCTCGTTCTGCAGATCTTTTGTTTGCTTGATTCTCTGATAGGAGATATTTTGGAAGTGGAGAAAGGAAAAGGAAACTGGTGAGTTTAAAATGATGTAATGAAATGCAATGTGTTCACAAATTTGGCTTTGACCATGATACAACACCAAATAGTTGTGCATGTCAATTCATATATTCTCGGGCAGAGAAGGAACAATAGTCTTATATGCAATCCAATTATCAAAGAATAGATCGGCGGAAGGTATGAGTTATTTAACCCCACCGGACGACAATGTTATAAATTGAATAGAGAATAGGGGAATCTTTTTGTTTCATACTTGACTCCAATTCCTTTGCTTGTACATTGCCTTCTGTTCGTTGTGAAGAAGAGGAGTTTGTAGAACTTACCAAGAGTTTGATATGGGTTTTAAGTAGGCGTGTGTGAGCCTTCTTGTTTCCCTTTTATGTCGATGTGGTAAACCAATGTGAATGTATCATTGGAAAACACGTGGGGTGTATTAAGATAAATTTTTATTATTAAACACATAAGCACTTAATTTGTTTTTTTTTTTTTTTTTTACCAAACATTGTCAAAAGCATTGCTGATGATTTGAAAATCTTTTTAGTTATTTTGAAAACACTTCTAAGTAACTTCAAACGCTTTTTTCGAAACTTCTTGTTTTAATCATGGAATAAAATTTTGCCATCAAATCATTCCCTACTTGTTTAATCTACCACTTGTGAACCACCCACTTTTTTCACTCATATCAATCTTCTCCACCCCTAGAGGAGCCTTCATCTCAAAATTTGACACAAACTTTGCATTCTCAAGGCATTGACAACCGATCGTCTTATTACGTTTGGTATCTAAGGATGAAATTGATTGGATAAATCCTTGGATTCCAACTCCTAAGACACTTTGAATATATTTTGAGTAAAGAAGCGGATACCAATTCTCAAAATCGTATCCTATTGAAGGTAGAAGATGAATTAGTCGTGAAGAAAACTCATACCATGATTAGTTTTGAAGTTTTCTTCGTGAATAATTAATCCCCAACCCTCAATTTGGACACAGTTCGGAAGTTGGTATCACTAACCCATTCAAGATACATTGAATCTGTAGGGTTTGTCCTATCCATTCCAATACTAGACAACAAACAAAGCCTTTGAGAACCTTAGGGCCCGTTTGTTACGACAAAATGTTTCATCTTCGGTGGAGGATTATGATTTATGAGATGAGATGGATTAGGGTAGTAAGCATGCCTTCTTGCATCCATCCAAGTTGTAAATTATAGTCATTTAGAAGAATGTCTTGCCACAAAGAAAAAAAGAATCAATTGATGACTTAGAGACAAAATGTACCGTGTTATCCTACAGATTAGGATCTTCTCGGAATCCTTTATGTGCAGACCTTTCGGACCCTTTACGCCGCTACTTCTCTGTGCTCTAGGTGGAAGAGGTCATCGTGGACGGGGGAGATGATGTCATGGCGACGAGAGCACAGAGAAGTCTGTTAAGGTGGAGAAAAAGAGGAAGAAGAAAAGGAGAGATGGACACATGTGGCAGTAGAAAAGAGAGGGAGGGAGAGAAGGTAGTGAACAACTTGGGTGGATTGTAACCGTTTGATCTGTGGTGAACGATTACGATTAATTGATTTCGAGGTCCGTACATAAAGTTTCCAGAGAGGGTCATGTCCCTTATCCTACAGTCAAACTATTCTTCATTTCGAACTGTTTTTCATTAGATTATTGTTTAACTCAAAATGTCTTTTGCAAGTGGTTTTTTACTACAGTGGTGGGAGATGTTGAGAAACTTCGTCAGTGACTAATCTAACATTCAATTTAAAAAGATCTATCGTTCGATAAATATTAAAAAAAAAAAATCTCATGTTTCAATTGTGAACATAATATTCAACATAATATTCTAGTATCATGTTTGTATATAATAAATTGACTTACTTTTAGTCATGACACCTATATACTCTTCACCAAGTTTCCTTTATATTGTCTCGCTTTACCATATACACTCTTCATTCGTGTTCCACTTTACCCTCTTCACTTAATATTGTCTCATTTTAACACTTGCACTCTTCTTGAAAGTCCCACTTTACCCTACTTCGTCAAATAAGAGCTGGTAATTATGCTCACGTGACATGGAAAATTAAGTCATTTCAACTATGTTAGTGGAATCCATAGGTAATCGGAAGTTGAAGGTTTGATTTCTTCAAAAAAGAGGAAGTAGAAATTCTCATGATAGAACCTACGAATCTTTGCAAAGGAATTTGAAAACTTAAAAACTAATTCCCAAATCTTCGAAATTCAACCTTCTCTTCTTTTATCTTTCTCTTTGAGAACTCAAACTCTAATTTGAGTTTAACCCATCTCCGGTTGTCTTTGGGTTCCATTAACATACCATATCACATGCCTCACAACAAACCTAGTTAAAAATACTAAAATGTCTATGCCACAGTCAATATTATTAATGGTTGTTTTTTACTTATTTGATGGAATAAGGTGAAGTGGACATGGAAGAAGAGTGCATGCAATAAAGTGTGACAATATAAAATGTATGGAGTAAAGTAAGACAAGAAAGAAGAGCGCGGTTGGTAAAATAAGACACCATGAAGTGTAGATAATAACGTAAAATTTAGAAATGAATATGAGCTTGTTTCGAAATACTTTTAAAATAGTTAAAATCTCTTCTAATGAAAATACTTTTGAAACTAATCCTTAGTAAAAATGCAAGTAAATCATGAAAAAAAACACTTTATTTCTTCATGGAAGAAGCACATAACTGGTGCTTTTTGCAGGAAGCACTTTAAATGTTTTTGCTAAATTTAAAAGCACTTTCAAACAAACTAAAATGTGCATAGCAAGAAATAAGCCCAAAATATTATGTTGTTAATACGACATACACTCTTACGTACCCATTCCACCGTGTTCACTTCTATTACTAATCCATGTGTAAGAGATACGTAGACTTTCATGGCATTGGAACACCACCACTGTGGCCGAAAACTTAGCATCATCGACATGTGACGTGGCAGTGGCGGCATAGTAGCCGTGCAGTCTAACTAGCTTTCCTCCGTCAGCCGTCCTCCACTGCTCTTCCTCCCATCACCTCCCAGCTCGCCCCCACACTCCTTCTTCTTCATTAGCAAGAAGGAAATGATTGGCCCTGGGTGAAACTCGAATCGGCGAGAAAACATGCTATCGTTTTGAGCCCACCCGCAATTGGATTTGAACCTCCTCATGGTTACGATAGGAAGATCAAGTAAAACCACATCCATAAACCCTAAATTGTAATCATGACAGTTGAATTTTAGTCGTCAACAGAATCTCAAATTTGCTCTAGGAACAAATATTTCTTACTCGATTTGCCCCCCAAGTCTGAACACATATTACCAAGAACGAATCAACAAAACCGATTAGCCAAACAGGAATCAAGCAATTGTGCTCGAAATTCCCAATTGGAAACCATAACACCAACCCGAATTCTTCATTGTCATTGGAATTAGGTTAATCTCATTTATTCCCTTTATTTTTAAATTATTTATTATTTTTATAGGAAATTGTTATTAGCACTCCGAACCTTCTATAATTAGAAAGAAAAATACACTTGTGAGGAGTGCATAATTGGATTTTTGAAGTGCTAATAACAGTTCCCTTTATCGTTAGGTTTATTTTATTGTTAACTGTTGTAAAGGAAAACAATTTGAGAGAATGAGATAATTTTATTAGAGAATTTTTTTAGTGTGTTACAATGTGAGGCATAACCACCTGTAGTGGTGTGGCTATCCTGAGAAATTACACAAGTACCCTTATTTCTATAGAGAGAATCAACAGACTAATCAATTGAAGAATGTGTGAAATCCCATCACCGGATTTTACTATTTAAAATTACATATTTCATACTCATATTCTTAGTTTCGAAGCGTTTGTATTTGAGGCGTATAATTTTTTCGATAAGTAAAATGACCAAAACGCCCGTAATGGACTAAATGGGATTCTTTACGGACGTATTTGATCCTTTCGTGATTTTACATATTTCTTTACATATTGGATAGTACTCATCGATACGAATGCGTGAGTGCAAACAGAATGCTATTTGGAGTTATAACAAAGAAGTTATAAACGAACAAAGTTGAGGGCAAGATGGTCATTTGACCATTATCTGGAAGGTTCTAGATTCTCTGGAGCAAAGATCTATGAAGCCACGTGTGTGGCTGTGATGGAAAGAAAAGGAGAGAAAGGAAGGAGGAGGAAATGGATCAATCAAAAAAGAAAGAAAGGAGGGGAAATGAGGGAAAGGAGAAACACGGGATCCTCGACCCGTTTCCCTTTTCCTGACCCGACTCGGTCCCTTTCTTCTCCTCTAGTGGTTTTTCGTTGGTTTTTTTGGCGAATCACGTCACCTAACCACCTAGAAAACACTCGACAACCTTCCCTCTACCAATTTCACCCAAAAATTGACGAAATTTGGCTCAGGTTCATGAAGAACAACATGTGGGTGCTGTGGTTCCACAGTGGCGATCTGTCAATCCCGTAGTTAACTCCATTGATTACCACCACTAATCTACTCCCCCTAACCTCAGGAACAAAGCCCAAGCAGTGGTTGAGGCGTCAAAGTTTGTTTTGAGGTTGAATCAAGAGTATCCATTTCAAGGGTTTCTGAATGGTGATTTGAGGTGTTTTCCAGCAAAAATGGACTTCGGCCCAGGTATGAAAGTTCTTCCCCTTAATGAGTTCTACATTTTTGTAAAATTTGGTAATTTTTAGAGTTAGTCAGCAAATTGGGTTTCCGTTCGCCCGAAACCGCCACTTGCGGGAATAGTTGGCCAGTGGGCCAATGATGCTATTTTAAGCTAAATTAGATGTCCTTATTTTAGATTCGATATCTGCTTGATGTGATTTGATTGTTTGAACCTATTTTTATTATAACATGCCACTTGATCATTCTTTGAATCGACGATCCAACCGTTGGATCATCACCAAAATTTAATGTATTATAGCACGTAATATTTGAGAACACTAAAAATTGATGGATCAGGAATCTGACATACTAATCTTCCTGAATTGGATTTCTAAGTTTGTAAAACCAAACGTTGACCGCCACTTGAATTTGTGATTGGCGGAGATCCGACCGTTGGATTGTGATGAAATTTTAGTATGTTGTTCTATGAGCATAATGAGAACCTTAGAAAGTTACGGATCCAAAATTAAATGTGTGGATCTTCCGGATTGAATTACGTAGAGTTGTGGACCCCACTGTTGACTGAGAGTTGACTTTTGGTCAACATGTCTTGAATCGTTTTAAATACTAAAATTATTACTACGAGAGACTAAGTGAAGTCTAGTGGGCTTACATTGGTTAGTAAGTGGCTTGAATATATGTGATATGGTTACTACCTACTATCGTATTTAGCATTCTTTGTAGTTATCACTTGATTTTATTAAATGTGATTTATTTGTGCATTGAAAACATTTGTGAAATGTGATTGACATGCATATTTGATATGTGGTTTGATTTGCATGATTGGTATGATGCGATGAAATGTGAGGGCTAGTAATGGACAGTTTAACCCATTGCCATGTGGTTTGTTGCTTTAGAGCTTTTTTCATATCCCGTTTCATTGTTTCATTTCTTGCTTCGTTGAACCATTCTAAATTTAGTACATATGTTTTGTTTCATTTCGTTGAGCCTTTGTAATTGAACACTTGATTCATGTTCTGTTTCTTCGAGCTGTTGTTATAATCCTTGGACTTCCGCTCGATTCCGTTAAGTGATCCGGAATTGGGTTCTGATGGGGTTCCGTTGAGTGGTCTGGTTCCCTGCTCCATTTGGATTCCGTTGAGTGGTTCAGGATCCTTCGTGATCTGCGATTCCATTGAGTGGTCCGGAATCGTATTCTGCCTTGGATTTCATTGAGTGGTCCAATATCCATTGTACTCCACGATTTCGTTGAGTGGTCCGGAATCGTATCCTGGTTTGGATTCCGTTGAGTGGTCCAGAATCCCGCATGGTATTTTGGTTCCGTTGAGTGGTCCGAAGCTCGATGTTGTTGGATTTCGCCGAGTGGTTCGAAATCCTATTCTTCAGAGATGTAGGCTTAGGCTGAACTGTGTCACTCTAGCCCTACATTTTAGTGCATCGTTTGCGTTACTGATTGATATGATTGTGGAATGATGTTGGAAAGCATATATGTGTGTGTGACTGGCATGATGAGAACTGTTGTTTGGTTTATGGTTGATGTGTAGCATGATATTCTATGTTTTCTGCTAGAAGTGTTTTACAAAAAGTGTAGAGTTTAACAAATGGTGAGCTACGAATGGCTTGATCCCTATTTAGGGTACGTGGGCAGTCTAACGAGGAGGTTAGATGCAGCCATAAAGTATATGAAAATTACTACGCAATCTGAATCTTGAGTTGTGCTTTGTCTGTATCTCGGAGGCAGGGTATGTTAGATATGCATATACTTGATGACGTCACATGTCGATTATGGATGTACGTCGGGATCGAAGCGTGATAGAATGAATGACATATTCACTTGAGAAATCAACGGCCTAACGGTTACAATTGCTAGACCAATTAGTGGAACATAAATGTCCTGCAACACTTCCCCTTGGACGTTCACAAATTGCTCAGTTGGGTAATCACGGAAACTCCATGTAATGCCTCTTCTTCGCCTCTCTCAAAAAATGAAATATATGCTCTCCACATGGAGGACCTAGAAAAATCCAAGTAGGGAGATGGATCAGTAGTCAGGCTTGGAGAAACTTTGTACTCTTGAGAATTTCCCCCTCTTAAAATGGCAAAACGCCTTAGGAGGACTTCGAGAACTCGTTATGTAAAGGAAATGAGGATGGGAAATTCACAATTTGAAAATTGCAAGTGTAAGAGTGAGAATCGGAAAGAAAGACTATTTAGTGATGAGATGAAAAGCGATGGTCAATGGCCTATGGATACTTCATCACCTTTACCAACACAAACATGACTATTCACCGCCGCAATTAACATGTTTAACATCACAATTAACCTGTTTTCCTTTACAACAGTTGACAATAAATAAACGTAATGATATAAAAAAGGAATTGTTATTAGCACTTTAAAAATCTAATTATGCACTGCTCACAAGTGTATTTTTCTTTCTAATTATAGAAGGTTTGGAGTGCTAATAGCATTCCCTATCAAAATAGTAAATAATTTAAAAATAAAGAGAATAAATGAGATTAACCAAATTCCAACGACAACGAAATGAGGTAAAAATTAAGGTTAGTGTTATGGTTTCTGTTGATGCACAAAACCGGGTGGATCTTGGACCAACGTAAATCCGACCGTGGATCACACAAACGCTCAAGAACACAA
>JAOTRO020176426.1:0-11745 GCA_028566515.2 Pyracantha coccinea | reverse complement strand
AAGAACTGCTAGTTCAAGCTAGTCAGATTGATATCAAACTATATTTATTGTATGTTTTATATCGATGTATATACACAGTGTTCTAAAAATCGGCCTAGGCGCTGGGCGGAGGTGTGCCGATGTGATTAGGTCCGAATCGTTAAGAAAAATCGGGGAGCTGTCTAGGCGGTCTTAGGCGGCGTGGGCGGTCTAGGCGGTGGTCTAGGCGGTTGTCTAGGCGGAGTGAAATGGTTTCTTGTGAAGAAATTCCAAACAGGAACCCAAAATCGCAAACTCGAATTTAAACTTGAAATTAACATGCAGAGCATGGGTTAAGCTACCTGAGTTTCAAACGGGACTAATTCGAGCTCATGGGACCCCAAGTTCGATGGGTCCCTCGCCGGAGCTCCACGCCAGAAGCTCAATTTTCAAAGGTTGTAGCTCGATTCCATTAGAGCAACTCTCACCAAGAACCCCTGCTTGGATTCTCCTACTTTCCATCACATAATTTAACATGCATAGGTACCATAGGGATCCCCAGGTTGAACAGGTCTTGTATGTGAGAGAGGTGAGAGAGAGATGGCACCGGTTGATATGAAATGGGGAAGGATGCATGCTCTGACCGGTTTTGGTGCTCTAAAGTTCAAAGTGTCACCACCCCAGATAAAATCATAAATAAAAGACCCATGCTCTGACCGGTTTTGGCTCCAAAGTTCAAAGTAGGACACCAATAAAATCATAAATAAAAGAGAGAGGATTTCGGGGATGATACCAATGGGCGTGGTTTCGTTAAGGGATAACTGGCATGACTTCCTAGTTGTTTTATTATTAACCACCCAACTCACTACGTCAGATTCTTACTTTTATTTTTAAAAAATTAGATATAATCATTCAAAATGTCTTAAGTTATATGACATATATGCTTAATGTGTTTTTAAATTTTGGACTTGTTGGATACTCATTTTGTATTTTATCATTCTTTTATTATCTTATTCATGAATTTCATACAAGTATAATTTTTTGTAAGTGTCAATATGCACTTATTTACAAGATATACAAGAAATTTAACTAAATCCGCCTAGGCCGCCTAGGCGCCCGCCTAGACCCCGCCTAGCCGCCTAGGCGCTAGGCGCCAGCCCGTCGCCCGACTAGCGCCTAGCGTTTTTTAGAACCTTGGTGGTATCACAATCCACTAAAGCTATTACATCACCCGATTGAAGTCATATGTAAATATCTTTCGATCGAAGCCACTACATCACCCGGTCGAAGCCATATATAAATATCTTCCTACCGAAGCCATTACATTGCCTGGCCAAAGCCATATAAATATCTTCCGATCGAAGCCACTACATTGCCTGGCTGAAGCCATATATAAATATCATTATCCATATGCAATCATAGAAAATCATAAACATTATATTTTTAAAATATATCTCATCGGAGCTCAATAGCTTAAACATCATATCATAAATATCTCAGTAAACGATTATTTGATAAAGCATGATATTCCATAAAGCGTAAATCTGATTTACTCATAAACGTTGCATAAAACGTAGTCATAAAATCATGTTTTTATGTATGCATTTCTAATAATAAATGGATTTAGGACGTCGAAAAACCTAAAAAGGAACCTCAGGTACCTTCACGCGCCGCCACAAGGTGGCAGCTCTGAAGGTCACGCGCCATCATGCTCCGAGTTGGGTTGTTGGAAAAGTCACCGGCGCCGTCCACACAGTACCTCCAACAGAGGTAGGTGTGCTCCACACTCTAGCCAAGACAAGCGACCACTCGTAGGCCCACACATTAACTAGAAATTGGGATTTGATCGGGTCGGGTCAGATCTGGGTTTTGGGTTTTCTGGGTTAGGCTGGTTTCTGGTTCGAGTCTAAGCTTGGTTTAGTATGCCGAAGTTCTAGGTTGGGCCGAGTAGCATGGCCCAAAGGTTTGGGTTGGGTAGTAGTTGGGTTTAGATCCGGGTTCAAGGGTGGCAGGTCGGGTCGACCCGGTTTTACGCTGTGGGTTCGGCCGGAATCTGGGCAAGGTTTCCCGAGCTTCGTTCGAGCTCATTTCTACACCATTTTCGACATACAAGTTATTGAAATGAATCTTAGAGAGAGAGAGAGAGTGGAAGAGATTCGTATCAGTTTGGAGTCGGGTTGTGATCGGAGTTGGCTGAAAATGGCCTAGAAGGCTCGGGTTCTCGCTGGAAAACTGGGTTTGATTAATTCCTTCTTTCCTATGCTATCTCGTTGTTCACAAGGCCTAAACTAGGTTAGAACAGAACCATAATGATGAACAAAGAAGGATCTAAGTACCCTGAGGCTTACCCCAAGTCAGGAAAAATCGAGAACTCGCCGGGTTTCGTTTGGGACGATGATGAATAGTGTATAATTCGTTGCAAGGTTTAAGATCTCATGCTAGACTCCACGTTCGCAGTGGTGACTAGTGGTGGTGTTGCTGTCGCCGTCGATGTTGTTTGTGTGTATACATGTGTGTGTGGTGCTCGGGGGAGGAGAGGGTGCAGCAGGGGAGAGAGAGTGAAGAGATAAGAGAGAGGTCCGAGAGAAAGTCACGGGAGATGAGAAAGGAAGATGGAGTGGGCCGGGGTACCAAAAAGGAAAGTGGGTCCCACATGGCACACCAAACAAGATCTAAAAAGAAACCATTTCAAAATGTCTCCCAACCAAAGTGAAATTACAAAATTGCCCTTCCGATTCGTAAAATCCGGGACAGGTCGTTACATGTGTTCTTTTGCTCCCTTTTTGTCTGAAACTTTCAAGCCCTCTTTAAATAGTTCATCTAGAGTTCATTTGTTTTTTTGGGCTGAGATTGGAAAATTTTTGAGAGCTTTATTTTTCATCTCCATCTCAGATCTCCTAGGAGCACCAAACAAATTTTTCTAGGAAAATGTTCTTCATTGGATATTTATAAATCTATCTTTGAAATTGTTTGCTTAAATCATTTTTATATGCTCATTTTTTTTTGGCTAGGAAGTTTACATTTTCTAAAAATAGTGTTTTTAGTTTTGAGTTCCCTCTTGTGTTCTTCATTGAAACCCTAGCCACAAAACCATGTTCATGCACCAAATACCCAATCATTGCATCTCTATAGATTTGTTTTAATTTGGTGATCAAGTTCTTCAAGTTTTAAATCTTTAAACTGACCCCATTTTCGGATTCATGTCAATTCTTTCTTCAACTCTTTGACTCAAGAAACTAATTAGTGATTGAATCTAGATTGCACACTATCATCATTATTATATCATGTGCATTTGTTGATGTTGGTTTCAGTGCCACAAGATGAAGAGTTTAGGAGAAGCTGTCATCTTGTGAAGATTGGAGGCGACTTCATTTTGGTGCCACAAGGTGAAGAGCTCAGGAGAAGCTGCCACTTCGTGAAGACTGAAGGAATTCTCAACTTGTGCAAAAGGTTGCACATAGGTATAGCTGCTATGTAGACTAGGTCTAGAAATTGAGCTTTGCATGGCAATTTATAAGAACCTTATTTGTACTAGTGGATTGGACTTAGAAGAGAGTCCCTGATTATTTAACCCAGAGTTGGGTTTTCCTAGGCAAAAACTTCTTACGATCTGTCTCTTAAACTTGTACATATATCTTATTTACTTGCATATGTTTCATGTGTCTTATAAGTTGTTATTTGATATGTGTTAGCGATTAAGTTTACACTGCATATTATGAGCAATAAATTGAATTGCTATTGACTAGGATAACCTGTAGTGAATTAAGTTTGATTCGTAGATTTGGATTTAATTAACTGATGAATCTGTACTTAGTTGACTGATGAGCTTGACTAGTCAATCCAACATACTTTAATTCATAATTGCTTTGTCATTGTTGTTTGCATAATGAGCTAATATATAAATGTGTTCAAATTTAGAAATTATTGTTGTGAAACTAATATGGGCTGACTCTGATAAGTTGGATGTATTGGTCACTTTGGATTTGCTCTTGCAACTGCACGTTATATCACTGACTAACTTGTAGCTATTTGACTAATCTATTGTGCAAAGTTAAATTTTTATTTGCATGATATTCCGCCTAGTACCAAATTATAAATTTTGAAATGGGGATTAGGGATTGATATTCTGAAATTTGATTTCGAAATTAGGGATTGAGATTTTGAGATTGGGGATTCTCTGATTCTGAAATTGAGGTTTTTATACAGTTCGATCTGAAATTAGGAATTCTCCGATGTATGTATGTTAGTATGATATGTATGCTATTTGTCTCAGTATTTGTATGTATGTATGGTATTCGTATGCAGAAAATTTGATTTTGTCTTATACGTGTCTTTGTTATACTATTAAAGTTGTTTTAATAAATATTATTATTTCTTCCAAAGGAAATGGAGTCAAATAGTCTAATTTAATTTCTAATTTTTAAGCAGTGGGGCAGATTTTACAAAACGCAACAACAAGAGTGAATTAAAATTGATTCCAATACGGCAATACCCCTTATATTCCTTATTTTTTCATATACTTTTTCATTTTTCAAAAACAAAAAGTTAAACATACATTTTAAGCATAATTTTTTGTATTTTTTTGGATGTGATATCTACACACTCCTTTTACTTATTATACACTCTTTATTAATTTCTGTATTTTGATCTACAATTCATTCGACTTGATGGTCGAAAAATAAGAGGGTATGTGAGAAGTAAAAATGAATGTGTGGATAGCATACCCCTTCTTTTTTACATCAGTCACTAACTTTTCGTGTATCACCTTAACAAAGTTGGGTTTTTATCACAAATGGTCTATTGAATTGACCTACCACATCAAGATGGTCATTGAAATTTGAAAATCGATCAATGTCGTCTCTGAATTTGGGTGTTGCAGATCAATATCATCCTTCCTTCTGCATTCTGTTAAAAAAATGTTAGTGTGCTTACATGGTACACGTGGATTTAAAAAAATTAATTTTTTAATTTAGCCCATTAATTCTCTCTTCCTCTACTATCTCTCCTTCCCTCCCCGTATTCTCTCTCCCTTTAACACTGCAATAGCAACCAAGATGCAGCATCGAGGAGACGACGGAGCCGCTGTCCTCCTCATCAAACAATCTGGGCCCTTGAAATTTGATCAAACGGCTAAAAACACGGGCCCACTTTAAAAGTTATAATAACTTTAGCCTTTGGATCAAATTTCAAGGGTCCTGATTGTTTGATGATGACGATTAGGTGGAAGTGATCCGAAGAGGATCCCTTTCCGCTCATTGCCATTAAGATAAGAACCGGTCTTAAACTTCCATATTTTATTACTATTTTTACTTAGTTATTAATTTACTAACAGCCTCTACTAGTATAAATAGGAGAAGCTCATCGTCATTTCTTTTCAAAACCAATAAGTACTTGAGTGAGAATAGGATGGCATGCAATGCATGCATTAGTTTACGTAGAGGTTGGTTGGTACATATATGTGTGTGTGTGTGTACATGTTTAGAGTGTGATTAGAAAAGAAATTAGAGTGGAGGAAATACATGGCTTAGGAGTGATGAGGAGCTTGCTCAAGTACAAGGAATCTAGCTATTGCGGTAGTGACATGGATCTTTGTTTTAGTTTTGGAATCGGGGTGGGAGGTTTCTTATAGAACTTATCATCATTGGGATATTTGTCTTGTTTAAGCTTTGTGAAATATGTGTTATCCTTGGTATGTTTATAACTCATATAACTATTTATATTAGAACATTGACATATTATTGTTATTTTTGGTAATGTGGATATCGTCATAATGTTGATTATGTATACGGAAGTGTTTCGACTCTTGTGGAACCAACAAGGGTGACAAAAGTGAAATTATAGGAATGATACGAAGTAGTGAGGACTCTGACGACCGAGAAAAGAACAAGATGACTGTCAAGACCTAAAAATGTAACGTGATAGTGCCGCGAATCTTAAAAACGCATGAGAGTTACATGCTTTGTCTTAGAACACGATAATTGTCTTATATCTTCAAGATGCCGTGAATCTTAAAAACGCATGAGAGTTGCATGCTTCGTCTCAGAACACGACAATTCTCCTGTATCTTTAAGATATGCAAGGCCTCTAATACTATTAACAAAATAAATATCAGAGTTCAAGCAAAAGCCATAACATTCGAAACTATTTCATAAGCAACATTTTTACAAAAGAAATCCCATAAATTTAGTTTACAACAGCCAAGAAAGTCATAAGTTTCAGATAAATATATACATAAGCAAAAAAGGCTACACATAGACATTTTCCACTAAAACCAGAAAATCATTATTTACATTTCAAAAAATGATTTTCTGACTCGAAAGCTTTGAGGTTAACAAGCTACAACAGCACACCTTAGTCCAACGCTTCCATTAAATCTCACACAACACCTGAAAATGTAAGGGTGAGCACAAGGTTCTAAAAAACGTTAGGCGCTAGTCGGGTGATGGGCTGGCGCCTAGCGCCTAGGTGGCTAGGCGGGATCAAGGCGGGCGCCTAGGCGGATTTAGGTAAATTTTTTGTATATCTTGTAAATAAGTGTATATTGACACTTGCAAAAAATTATACTTGGATGAAATTCATGGATAAGATAATAAAATAATGATAAAATGCAAAAAAAGTATCCATTCCAACAAGTCCAAATTTTAAAAACAAATTAAGCATGTATGCCATATAACCAGAGTGAGAAGTATTGTAGGATGACACATGTACAATAAGTTCACAATTTAAAACCACATAAAATGCAAAATAGGAGAAAAATAAGGAAATATAGTAATGTAGATATGATAATTAAATTTAATATATAATTATTGAGTAAGGTTAGTTAAGGGGATACGTAGATAGTATGGTAATTTATCATTCTTTTATAGTAGGTTAATTAAATTTATTATATAATTATTGTGTAATATGTTTTTAAAAAAGAACATACATATAAATGTGAATATTTTAAGTAGATAATATGGTAATTTTAAAATAGAAGACAACAAAACATTATTTATATATCCTCATAAAACATTATTTTAAGTAGATAATATGGTAATTTTAAAATAGAAGACAACAAAATATTATTTATATATCCTCATAAAACATTATTTTAAGTAGATATAAGTAAATAAAAAATAGACAACACAGTGGGTGGTTGAAAACCAATCAATTAGTCTTGAAACCCACCACCCCACGTTTCTCACATAACCTAAGGTGGAGTATGGTTCCTATTACTGCCTTTGACCCCTTGGAAAGTGGAAATCTTCATTTTAAATGTATTTCGTGTCTTTTTCTCCCTCGCACAACCAGGCTGAAATCCAGAAGCCAGGCTTAAAGCCAATCAATTGCTCTCTCTATCTCTTCGCGCTTTCTCTTCCCTCATCCAAGCACAGACTGCAAGATGCAGAAATTCTGCATAAGGGTCCGCTGGTATGATAAAAATCAAGAGTTGCAAATCCGATGAAGAGCTGCAGCGAGATTCAAAATGCCTAGGGTGCCGCCTAACACCGCTTAGACCGCCTAGAGCGCCCAGTTAGCGCCTACGCGGCCGCCTAATTCTTCCTCTCCTTAACTGAATTTTTTGGCCTAAATCGGATCGGAGCTCCGCTGCCCAGCGCCTAGGCGGCCGCCTAGGCCGATTTTTAGAATATTGATTAAAAGGGATTAATATGGCTTAAATGGTTTGTGTGCAAGGAATTCATCATTTCAGAAATGAAAATGGCCTAATTAATGATATATATATATATTATATGTATCATGTACTGTGTAGATGCAAAGTTAATTTCGAGAAACAGAAACATAACTCAATAGTCTGTTCTTAATTAAGTATTATGTTTGCTTGATGAGTAGATTAACTTTGCAAATATATGTGACGGTAAAAGAAGTATTCCCTCAAAGGGAAGAAACTTTGGATCATGTTTGGTCTGATAATTAGAAGCCTAATTAAGGAGACAAGTTCATAGGGCATAGGGCTAAGGGCAAATAAGTAGCCAACAAGTGCATCTCCTTAGAAGGGCTAGTGAGGCTTAAGGGTCTACAAAGATGGATGAGAGAAATTTATCTACATAAGTTTTCTATTTCTTTTAAGTATGATGAATGAATTATTGATGGCAAAGAAAAGCAACCACAATGTAAATGAATTGTGGGGGTGGCTTACCTATTTTTAAGAAATGGAATAAACTTAAAAAGAATGTAAAAGTAATTTGCTTCTAGAAAGAGATAACGATTATCTCTTATAATTGAAGTTTTAAGGTATTGAAAGGTTGGAGATCTTCTAGCAAATACCTTAAATGTGGGGGAATTTACCCAAGTGTTAGTAAATTACTTATCAAATCCGAACATATGTTTGGAAGAATTATGTTGGAAAACAACTACTCTCGAATGAAATATAATTTCATAAATGGAAGTGCACACCATAAGTGATAGCCATCAACCTAGTGGATCCAATTAATTAAAGGTTTGACTAGAGAGTAAGTTGTATCATTGAGGGAAATGGGTTAAAAGCCTATGTCTTTAAGAATCGCCATAATTGCTACCCAACCTAGCTGATTGGAGATCCCAAGATCTAGGTTCAAAGGGACAACCGAATTGTGGATGATTGAATGGGAGTATTGCGGAGATAATCTCCTACCCATGTCCTATGATGAAACAGTGTTATTTGCAGCGTATTTAGGATAAGCTTTGCTTTTAATAATTCCTATACTTGGAAATAACAAGTGGGGTAATGCAGGATACTCTTAATGGGAAGTCACCTATCTTGAGTGAGGAATGTAGCTGTTCCTATGAGAATTTTTTGAAGGGCTTAGTTCTGTAAAAGCACTCATGAGAAACAAAAATTTGTTTAGGGCCAAAATGAACACAACCGAGCAACCACGGGTTGTCTGGAAGAGTATTTTGTGATTACTATTGTCTTGGTTTACACAAACAGCTAAGCAGTTCAAGACATCGCGTTCACTGATTAGCCAAGTAAATCCAATAGTAAATCACTACCGAAGGTTCAAAGCCAAAAGCCACTTATCCCGATGCGGTACTTTTCCTACTGAATTCTCTCTTTAGTGTTTGCATTGTCATTTGCCTGGTATTGAGTCAATTTCCATTCATGTGGCAGATTGTAGGAAAATTTAATAATATTATTATTATATTAAATTTATTAATTGAATGGAAATTAGAAGCAGAGCCTATTGGTAGAAAGATATGTCTACTTAAATGAAGTGTTGCAACTTTTGACTCTTCATGAATAGTCACATGTTTTCCAAAGAGGTATCTCACATTTTATAAATAGGGAAGCCCCTATAATCATTAAGAGGACCTTTCATTCGTTCATATAATCATCCATAGAGTGCACTAAATATTAGAGAGCCTCATTGAGTTCATATGAGGCAGTTTTCAACACAATCGTGGTTCATGGAGCCATGTGATTTGGAGTGCTACTATTACAAGGACATGGTTGTTGTATCTTGGGAGACATGCATCGATCAACCATGAGCATCGTAGTGGGGCGTAAACTTGTCTTAAGGATAGAGTGTCCAACACTTGCCTCGACCGTATTTTCTAGGTTTTTCTAATCTATTATGTCATGTTCATTTAACATTGGTTACTCATGTGCATGCATTATTGTGATATATAACTGCATGAGTTATTTCTTGATTTTATATGTGATTTAATATAGCAAATAGACCCTAATTTTTCCAACAAGTTTTTATAAAAATAAATTAATTTTGTAGTAGCAAGTAAGGCTATTTTTAACCAAAATGGCTAAATATAGCTCCCATCAAGAGTTACAGCCTTGCAAAAAAAAAAAAATTAAATGAATTGTACAAGACCATACTCATATATCATTTCCAACTGAAAGTACTAAACATAACCCTTTCAATAATTTTTTAGTTTTAAGTTTATGCTTTAAATTTATTAGTTAAACAACCATTGGATATTTTCAAATCTAATTATTGAATTTGAATCAATTATTCCAATTGAGGAGCTGTACCACAAGAAATGGACTCTGAGGGAAGGCTACATTTGGCTAGCCTAATGCTCGTTTAGCCAAATAATGGTTTGATGGGCTCCATAGAATTATAGTCCAGTCATTAGTTGAAAATGAGTTTTTTGACAAATCAGGTCATTTTTTTGGCTTTTAAACCTTTAACTCTCCCTATTGGAGATGGCCTAAGCTGCAAGCTGTAAACCATTGACTTTTGTTCTGTAGACTTATAGTTTCTCATTGGGAAGAAACTGCTATTCATATAAACTATGGAGCAGAATATATCTTTGCTCTTGTTTCTATGTTTCCATCTCCATGGGTTTTTATACATAAATTTAATTGAATAAAAATAATCACACGAATTTATTCCTTCAAATGGGAGACAAATCTATCATAAATTTGGAGCATAAAATAACCAGCAGCCCACCCTAAATTATGAAATTAGAGAAATTAATCATTAAATAACAGCTAACTGAGACTTTGTGGCCTAACTACAAAGAAATGTGGCAATCATTATCGAACATGGGCGCCACCCCGGAGTTTTGATACTTTATACCCCAAAATCCAACCACTACGGCAGCTCCAAATTATAAATAAACACAATGAACCATTTACACAACACTTTCCGAATCAAAAGAATATCAAGACTTTCATAAAATGCATACAACATTGTACTACTGCTTCACCATCACCATTTTTTTGCTCCTTAATATCTCAAGAATTGCAGATGCTGCAACAAGGCAAACCAAGTACCTAAGCCAGGCCAACCAATTTGTGGCTCCTCAAAATGCTGCTCGGTCAGCCAACAGAATCCCACCATTTGTGTGGGATGCAAAGTTGGCAAGGTATGCACAATGGTACTCAAGCCAAAGGCGGTTCGACTGCGCATTGAGGCACTCGAACGGGCCTTACGGGGAAAACATTTTCTGGGGGAGTGGCATCGAGTGGACGCCGGCTCAGGCAGTGACTGCTTGGGTTTCAGAGCGGAAGTCTTACAATTACTGGACAAATTCTTGTGCTACAAGGCAGCAATGTGGGCATTATACACAGGTTGTGTGGAGGTCAACAAGCAAAGTTGGCTGTGCTAGAGTCAATTGTTTTGGTGGTAGGGGTGTCTTTATGGTTTGCAACTATGACCCTCCTGGGAATTACATTGGAGAAAGGCCTTACTAAAGTAATTAATTTTCCTTAAATCTTTCATAAAAATTGTTTGCTACATACATATGCACTCCTATACCTTCATGTACCTTTGTGGAAATTGAGTACGTGTCATTATGTGTATTTTTGTTAATCTATGTCCCGTTATAACTACAAAAATTAATAAAAGGTGCATGAACTTTGAGGATGATTGAGTTCATAGTTGTATCATTTTCTTTACATAGGCTCCTCTTGAATAACTGGTGCCATCACATGGATAAAATATTTTTTGGTTCTGCATTGTCAGGCCAGGCACACTCATTTTAGCTTCTTGCACACTCATTTTAGCTTCTTAGACACCCTTTTTTATTTTAGATAATCAAATTGATTAAATCAAATGAAAACAACAAGCAAAATGATATCAAAGAAAAAATCAAAATTAAATAGGAGGGGTAAGAGGCTGTTAAGGGGGCGTGTTTATTGTTTAACATTTCCCTTAGCATATGACAATTTAGCAATATTATATTTGTGCATAATTTAGGAGTGTCCAATAAGTAAACAATATTTCTCTATTTCGTCACCATATAAACTATATATATATATATATATATATATATATGTACATAACACATACACACACACACACACATATATATATATATATAATGTTTTGTATACATACATATACATAT
>JAOTRO020176409.1:0-11748 GCA_028566515.2 Pyracantha coccinea | reverse complement strand
CAAGCCTAAGTGTCATTGCTGTGGGAAGATTGGTCATATTGCAAGGGACTGCAATAGTAAGAAGAATGTTCAAAGTGTTCAGCAGCTAAACTTTGCAACTCAGATTCCCTCTACAACTACCATGTTCTATGTTAGTAATGCGGTTGACAAGAAGCCTATTGAGGATGTATGGTATGTGGATAGTGGTTGTAGTAACCACATGACTGGTAGGGAAGATGTATTGGTTGACATTGACAGAAACATAACTGCCAAAGTGGAAATGGGAACTGGACAGTTGGTTGATGTTATAGGAAAAGGAAGTTTGGAAGTGAACACAAAGATGGGAAAGAGATATATTAAGGAAGTGATGCTTGTCTCGGGTCTTAAAGAGAACCTACTAAGTGTAGGACAGATGATGGAGCACGGGTACTTTCTTATTTTTGGAGACAATAAGGCAGAGATCTATGATGATTGCTCACTCTCAAATCTGGTTGCTAAGGTGCCAATGAGAGGAAACAGAAGCTTTCCTTTGAAATTTCAGACAGATTTGCATCTTGCATTAAGGGCAAGTGTGAATGAATCAACCTTCATTTGGCATAAAAGGATGGGGCATCTGAATGTCAATAGTTTGAAGTTATTACAAGAGTCAGAAATGGTGTTTGGATTACCAGAGATCAAGATCACTAATAGAGTATGTGAGGGATGCACTCTTGGGAAACATTGCAGAGATTCTTTTCAAAGAGAAACCACAAGTAGAGCTACTGTCCCTTTGGAGTTGGTACACACAGATGTTTGTGGGCCAATGCAAACTACTACCAAAGCTGGAAATAGGTATTTTCTCACTTTCATAGATGATTGTACTCGAATGTGTTGGGTGTATTTCTTGAGATACAAATCAGATGTGTTGAATGTCTTTAAGAAATTCAAGGCCACTGTTGAACTGCAAAGTGGATATAAATTGAAGAAACTTAGAAGTGATCGAGGGGGTGAGTACACATCTATGGAGTTCAACAAATTCTGTGAAGAAATGGGAATGGAAAGGCAACTCACTGTGGCATACTCACCACAGCAAAATGGAGTAGCTGAAAGGAAAAACAGAACAATTGTTGAGATGGCTAAATGTATGATGGTTGAGAAGAATATACCACTGGAGTTTTGGGCTGAGGCAGTCAACACTGCAGTGTATGTTCTAAATAGATGTCCAACTAAGGCCTTAGATAAGAAAACTCCATTTGAGGCTTATAGTGGAAGAAAGCCAGGGGTCAAGCATTTGAGGATATTTGGTTCTCTGTGCTATGCACATATTCCAGAACAGCAGAGACAGAAGCTTGATGTGACCAGCATCAAATGTGTGTTTCTGGGATATGGAAGTTGTGAGAAAGGGTACAAGCTTTACAACATTGATTCTGGAAAGGTCATCATTTCCAGAGATGTGGTATTCAATGAAGAGGCTAGTTGGGACTGGAATACACAAAGAGTCTGCAACATTTCAATCCCACTCTCTGATTCTATCACAGAAAAGGCAAAAGAGCATGAAGGAACAGGGTTGATCCAATCTGAGATTTCTGAAAATGAAGTTGAAACACCAAAAGACAGTGGAGAAATGTTTGTTGAATCTGATTCAGGTCCACAGGATGTTGATCACACACCTTTGAAATATAAGAGTATTACAGAAGTGTATGAAAAATGTAATCTGTGCATCATAGAACCTGAAACATTTGAAGAGGCTGCTAAGGATGAAGCATGGCAGAGAGCTATGGAGAGTGAAATTGCAATGATAGAAAAGAACAAGACCTGGGAGCTAGTTGCTAGGCCCTCAGATAAACCAGTGATTGGTGTCAAATGGGTTTACAAAGTTAAGTTGAATCTTGATGGCTCAGTTCAGAAAAATAAAGCAAGACTTGTTGCAAAAGGGTACTCTCAAAAGCCTGGCATAGATTTCAATGAGACATTCGCACCTGTTGCTAGGCTTGACACAATAAGAACCTTGGTTGCCTTGGCTGCACAGAAAGGATGGAAGCTCTTTCAGTTAGATGTAAAATCTGCGTTCTTAAATGGAGTGTTGCAAGAGGAAGTATATGTTGATCAACCTCCTGGATTTGTAATTAAGAACAGAGAGGATAGAGTTTATAGACTCAAGAAGGCACTATATGGCCTTAAACAGGCTCCAAGAGCCTGGTATGAAGAAATTAACTCCTATTTCACCAAGGCTGGATTCCAGAGAAGTCCCAGTGAAGCAACTTTGTATGTGAAGACTACCAAATGTGGAATACTTATTGTTTCACTATATGTAGATGATATCATCTACACAGGAAGTTCACAAGGATTGTTGATGGAATTCAAAACTGCCATGATGGAACAGTATGAAATGACAGATCTTGGTCTATTACATCATTTTCTGGGTCTTGGTGTGATACAAACTGAAAATTGCATTTTCTTGCATCAAAAGAAATATGCAAAGACATTGCTAGATAAGTTTGGCTTCAAAGACTGTAAATCAATTGCCACTCCTCTTGCTGTGAATGAAAAATTATCAAAGATGGATGGCAGTGAGCAAGCTGATGAGGTTATATATAGACAGATTGTTGGAAGTCTGCTATATTTGACTGCAACAAGACCTGACATTATGTTTGCAGCAAGCTTGTTAGCAAGATTCATGCATGGTCCTACTAGTAAACATATGGGAACTGCCAAAAGGGTGCTTAGATATATTCAGGGCACAATTGACTATGGTATAGCATACAAGAAGGGTAATGAAGCAATACTTATTGGCTACTGTGATAGTGATTGGTCAGGAAGTGAGGATGACATGAAGAGTACATCCGGATATGTTTTTAATCTTGGTTCTGGAGTGTTTTCATGGGCATCAATCAAGCAAAGCAGTGTAGCACTATCCACTGCAGAAGCTGAATATGTTAGTGCAGCAGAAGCCACAGCACAAGCAATCTGGCTGAGATTTGTGCTCTCAGATTTTGGTGAAGAACAAGTTGAGCCAACTACAATCCTATGTGATAATACTTCAGCAATTGCCATAACCAAGAATCCAGTGCATCATCACAAAACAAGGCATATAAACAGGAAGTTTCACTTCATTCGTGATGCACTGCAAGATGGTGAAATTGATCTTTTGTACTGTAAAACAGAAGAACAGGTTGCTGACATTTTCACTAAAGCTTTGGCCAGAAACAGATTTGAATATCTGAGACAGAAACTTGGAGTGATCTCAGCACAACACTTAGAAGGGAGTGTTGGAATATAAGTGTTTGTGTTGATACATTAGAAGTATTAGTGTTTGCATTTCTGTATTTGAATGTGAGCCATTGGATTATATGCCAATTGGACAGCTGAGATGTAATCTTAGCTTAGGAAATGTTGATGCCACTTGTAATTATCTTATAGGATAGATTACATGAATGGTGGTGATTTAATCTTGTACAAAGGGAAGTTTTCTTTCTCTTTTTAACAGAAAAGAACCTTTGCACATGTCTTGTGTGCAAGTGGGTAAATGAATGAAATAGTACATCATCTTTCAGCTTGAATATTCCTCTGTGAAAAACTCATTCTCTGTTTCTTTTGTCGGTTCATCTTCTTCTTGATTTAGATCTGTGAGTGGAAGGATTACAGTCCTTGTATTCTAACAAAATAAACCTATGTAAAATGCAGTTCACTCCCAAGTATCCTATTTTATTTCTATTTTATAATCTAAAGACATGATTCACCATGCTACACAGACGAGCCAATGGTTCCGGTCGACGGTTCTTTCTGGATCTCACCTGCACGTTCCAGTCTTGCTCCTAAAACCCTAACTAGGAAATGTAAAGAAAGTAAGTTTGGACTCAGCACTCAAGACTGGCCACGTGCCACGGTTGTATCTTGGAAAAAATGACGACGGTCTGCAGACATCATACATATGTGCAGATGAAAGGACACTGATGTAATATAAGGTCGCTCTTTTTAGTTAGTTCAATTTTATTTTTTAAAAAGTCACAATTCAAATGAGAAATGAAAAGACATATCTGATTCATTTGTATTTCTATATCAATTTATAAAGGTTTATGTTCCTTTCAAATTGTGTAACAGGAAAAAAATTTATTTTATGTTGTAGAAGTTAATTAAATTCTAAAGTATTTATAAAAGAAGCTCGTACAAATCCACATAATTTACCAAAATTTGTGTAGAGTTATAGAGTATTCAAACCTTTTAAAATTTGTCACTTAAAACAAATCCGTTAAAATTTTATGAGATCCAAATTAACGGCACTCTTAATTTTGTGAAATAAGAGAAGAAATGAGATGAAGAATCATTTAATTATTCTTTAATGTTTTATTACAAGTATGAGAATTCAAATTTGAGTGCAGACGAAAACACTATTATAGTAACTTGACTACACTTATATGGACTATTTCATTTTTTATTTGCTATAATTGAAAACTCTATAATTAATATTATACTTTATACTTTTTATTTTTTGTGGGTAGGAAGTTTGGACAGAAGGACAAAGGGACTAATAGAAGTAGCTATATCGATCAATATGGAAGGAAAATGGTTGTGTGGCCTGAGAATAAAGAGAAGAAAGAGATTGGACACAATCAGATAAAAAATTCCTTCTTTGCGTTTCCTGCACTGTGAATATTATTTTTAGGGTTTCTGATCAATTTTCCATAACTGTATCCTTCAAATCCAATACCGTTGTGTCCTTGTTGCCTTTTCGCGGGTGTATTTCTCTGTCCTTTTGGTAATTAACACTTATGGGGTCTCTGGGTTCTATTTTTAGAAACTCAATTTATCATGTTTTTGGGAATTTTTTTTGTATATATCCTTTTGGGGTTCATCTATAATTTGCTTTTTATTAGAACTTCTTTGGGGTTTTCAAAGTTGACTGTCTCCTGGGTTTTCTTCGTTGTCACCGGACGTTCTTCACAAATCTGACATTTTTTCTAGTGTTAGGGTACTTCTTCAAATCTTCCTGGGTGCAGGTTGTAAATCTTTGTCTCAGCACTGCTTCTGAAAAACCCTTCTATAGATAGCGATTTGAGCTATATATGTTTCTTACCTTTACCAATTTTATAAGATTTTTGCTTCTTTTTTTTTTTTTTTTTTTTTTTTGGCAATTAACGATGGTGGTGAATGATGAATTAGGCAAAGCTAAGACATGGTGAGAGGGAAGATTGAGATGAAAAGAATTGAGAATGCCACAAGCAGGCAAGTGACCTTCTCCAAACGTCGAAACGGCTTGTTAAAGAAAGCTTATGAACTTTCGGTTCTTTGCGATGCTGAAGTTGCAGTCATCATCTTCTCCCAGAAGGACAGGCTCTATGAGTTCTCCAGCTCCGAGTACGTTTCTTTAATTTCTTTAAATTCTTGAAACCCCATCTTTCTTTTGTTCTATATGCTTAATTTCATTAGATGAAACAAGAAGGTATGGGGTACTTGTACTAGCTTGATGCTAGGGTGTAGTATGAATGAAACGAGAAGGTATGGGGTACTTGTACTAGCTTGATGCTAGGGTGTATTACGATGTAAAAGTATAATACAGATTTCTAGCTTTCTATCAGTTCTAGTCACAATCAATACTTGAAAACCTATATATATTTATGTTTAATTTGTACCATACATCTTACACATGATGTTTACCCGTATAATTATAATCATATCAATTCAGATATATCTGTAGTACAATATGTATTTGTTCAACTACATCCCAGCCAGATTTGTGTACTCGAAGTTTTGACTTTTACAAAAATAATTTTGGCCCCTTGTTTTACTTTTTTGACTTAGATGAAGTTCACTAAACGTATCCTATACCCCACTGACCAATTTTACTTCAACTCACCAGCTCTAGTTATCATCCATCGTAGCTATTTCCTTGCGTTAGCATATATTTAACGTGAACGGGACATCAGCAGCCGGTCTGAATTTGAAACGGGAGCAACCAAGCTGTATTAAACTGACCTGAATGAATTCAAACATTAAAAACTCATCCACATGCAATGGATTTGTACTTTAATTATAATTTGTGAATGATTGTAGTGATATGATCAACACAATTTCATTGATATTAGCCTAATCCTTTTACAATTTAAGGTGTGTATGTCTAAATGCTAGCTGGCCTTTTTGTTAACTATGGTGCATTCTGTCCTTTGCAACAATTTATGTAGCTTTTGTTCACTAAATTGAATGAGATTTAAGAAAACTTGAATCATTGCAAAATGTCATCTATATCATATTGTTAAGAGATACTAGGATGAATGGAGTACAATGATTTCATCATTATCTGATCCTTTGGACTTTATTTTTCTGGATGCTTCAGCATGCGAGAGACTCTAACACGATACCGTCAATATGCAAAAGATCATGAGCAAACCAACAAGGTTGAAGTGGAACAACATGTGCAGGTTAGAAGCTCTATCTTGGATTTTGAAAATCCAATCTTTTAGATTTCAGATTTTCTTATGAAACTTAAAAAAATCTTGATGTGATGAATTTAGTCTTTGGCCATAATCTTCAAAATGATGGAAGATAGTATGCAAGTGCATGTTGTCCAAAGTATAGACTTCATTGCATTTAGAGTAGTCTTGCTGATATAACTATATTAGGGAAGAAAAAAAAAAAACTTTTAGCTTTCTCTTTAAGGTATGACCTCTTTTAGCTGATTTGTTTTAGCATCCTTTAATTTATAGAGAAGAAGGTAGTAATTTACATCAAATCTTGGTGGAAAGAAGATCAATTTATACATGACTTAATAAAGAACGAGAACTATAGCATTTTACTCAATCCTTTCTTTTGAAGTGAACTGGTTGAGTATATATGAACAAGATCTATTTCTTTTTCCTTACGAAATGTAAAATTAATCTGTTAAATTTAGGTCTGTTGAACAAATTGCAAGTATTTTAGTTGCTTCCGGTGGCTTGGTGGGAGTATGCAACGACGCCTTCCACCAGGGAACCAGGGAAGGAAAGGGTTGAGAAATTGGATAAATTACATGCCTTCTGGAGGTATAGTTGTTGCTTTTTGGGATATATATACATACATATGTATATGTGTGTGCACGCAAAATATTAATTGGGAAGTTTTTGATAGATTTTCTTCGTATCAGCTGAGATTGAAAATTCGTTTTTACTGGTGTGCTAGAGGTACATGGTGAGTAATAAGCACCACTCCTTGCTTAGTTGCATGCTCAAATGGCGAACTCATTTCTGGGTGCTTTATGGTTCTCTGGGAATCTCTTGTATTGCCAAAGGTGGGCATGGAAAGAGGATTATTGTGGTTTATGTGGGGACAGAAGCACCAAGCCTTTGAGGGATGTACTAGCCTAATCAGTTAACATTCCTGGGAAGTGTTTTTGAGATCACTTGCTGGGATGGTTCTTGTTCGTCCTACTTGGTTTTGCTATGCACCTTTCTTAACAATATATATAGAAGATAATCAAGAACTAATTGCTAGGAACTCCACACTTCTACAGTGAACCAGCAAATTTGAGTTTCATTCTAATAAATAAAAATCAAACAAGCATAGTAAGTCGGAAGTTTTTAGTTTAACAAGAGTAAGTCCAATTGTTAAGTGTCATGTATAGCTCTCATGATTTTGATTCATATAATAGTGGGCCAATCATTTTGAGAGAGAGAAAGAAGAACAACCAATAATGAAGTGAAGGACAAGAAAACGCATTTGAGTTTCACAAATAATAGATGGGACTCACATTTATCAAACTCACATCAATCCAAAAATAATGTTACATAGTTCGAACTATAGGAATCTAACTTAACTAAACTACTATGAAAACCCAACTTTGGTTTATAGTTATCTTCTATCTATGTGAAAATCATTAGTGTACACACTCAATTGTGTATGTATGTTAAGTACCATAAGATTTTAATTGCTAGCAAGTTTTTTTGAATTTGTTCAGAGTAGGATTCTCTCACCTCCAAATTCATTCCCTTCCTTTTCTTTCCCCTCTCACTTTCCACGTTGCCTTTCTCTCTTTATAAAGAAGTCAATACAAGATGTTGATATGGTTTAATCGTGACCGTTCAAATAAGAGGGGACTGGAGGTGAAGGAAATTTGAAGGGGAGAGAATCCGTCCCCAATATGTCCATCATCTCTAATTTACTACATTGACACTTGACACATGCTCGTCAAATGAAAATGGGGGAAAGAAAAGAGAAGTTAGGGAGAGGGAGGGGGATTCAAGCCGTTGACTAGGTTAACTTTTAGAAACTCCTTTCACACCTAGAGATACTATAGATCACATTTCGCAATGATTGTACCTCTTTCGTTGAGACTTGGGACTTCTTTATGTCATCATGTGTTATAACCGCTGATGATATGATGTTTGTTTTTCAGACAATTTTATTAGAGATGTGATTTTCGCACGACCTTTTAATTTTCTGCTTTCATCTTTTGTTAAATCTAATCCCATATGAGACAACTTTTAACTGAGAAAAACTAATTAATCTGCATGCATGCAGCACTTGAAGCATGAATCAGCTATTATGGCCAAGAAGATAGAGATCCTAGAAGCTACTCAAAGGTTTATGGCTTAGTTTGATCATCTTCTCCTGCATTTTTTCACTCAACTGACATTTCAGGTTTTCTTAAACTCTGAAATTTGTATGTCTTAGGAAGCTTTTGGGAAATGATTTGGATTCTTGCTTTGTTGAAGAACTCCAAGAGATGAGTAACCAGCTTGAACGAAGTTTACGCAGCATAAGAGAGAGAAAGGTACATATGTACATGTATTTCAGCTGATGGTCACAAGTCCATTTTCCTCCCAACTCGTACCAGTTAAATGGATTTTTTTTTCTGTTGGAATTTAACTAACTTGAAGTGACTTCAGGCTCAATTATTCATGAAGCAGATGGAACAACTAAAGGCAAAGGTATTTATTTATTTAATTGCTAAAATGATCATAAAATTAAATCTCAATTGCTAAATTGATCATAATCAAATATTGACATCATATAATCGAATATTGACAAAACAATGGTCAAATATTGATGACGTAATGGTCAGATATCAATGGCAAACTTGAAATTGATTATTTCACCAATTGAGATATGAAAAATGATCAATTGCAGCCAATTTCTCTTTAAATTTTAGTGCTACAAAACCTATTTATTGGAATTTTTACAGATATATGTCCAAGTGCTTCACTAGTTCCAAGTTCTAACACCATCTTTCTCTCTTCTAAAATCAGGAGACTCTCCTCTTACAAGAGAAAGCAAAATTACGTGAACAGGTAAACTAGTCCGGTTGAACTCCTTTGCCATTATTTGATTACCAACAAATACGTACTGTGAATGAGGTTTGAGGTGATGTTATATCATGATGAGAATCTTTAACCGATCATCGTGAATTTTTCTACTTTTTCTTTCTTCTCGTTTATTTATCTGCACTATGATGATATGCTCAGAGTGGTGCAATGCTGTGGATGGAGCATTCAGATCAAGCAAAAAGAGCTTCTACTTCTTTAAGCTATGAAAAAGCAGGAGTTTCTGCTTCTGTAAACCACAGGAGCCAAGGTAGCATGAGTTCTGAGGTGGAGACCGAATTGTTCATTGGACCGCCAATAATGCGCGCTGTTGATGCATCACAGCCTAAGTCAACATACATCAGATAAATAATAATGTTTGTCAATCATTTTTAAAGAAAATACCATAACAATTAAAATAAACAACAAAAAAATGCGATGGATACCCATATGTGGTAGGCCGTGCTCTCAGATTAATAATACTAAAAAGGTCAAACAATAAAAGATCAAAGAAGTTATAATTTCCTGAGTTTAGAGCCTGTTGTATAATTTTAATTATATGTTAGCACCACTTTATTTGCCATCAATGTATGAGTAATGGTTGAGGAGAGTAAGTGTGTGATGTAGAAGAAGTAGCGGAACATATTATGGAGCAACTCGAAGGTGTAAGTCAACGAAAATTGGTTTAGGGAAATCTGAAGTTAAGGGATTTGGTATTCGATTTGAGCCCATAATTCGCATTATGAGGAGTGACAAGTGATCGAACTCATCTCTATGACATGGCTTTTCTGATCAAATAATTGCGTTTTCTTCAGATTAAATATCTATACCCTAATTGCTGTCTCAGAGAGAAATTACCCAAGGATTTTCATTTTTTTTACATTTTTTTCCCGATTTAAATTGCCCATGTAACTTTGATCTTGTCTTGAGAATTAAATAAATTATATTTTCCTTATACAGTTGGTTTCTGCATAAACATTTATATGCACGAAACTGATAATCACACATTTTTTATTTCTCAACACATTCATGTTTAATCATGTTTCTTTTATCTGATAGATTTATTCAATTTGATGATTATATATATAAAAAAGACCTTAAACTAATGGTGCCTGATATTCTGAAGGTAGACTAATATGCAATTTGTACGACTTGAATGCTCCGTTTCGCCCTATAAACTTCTCTTTCTACCTATCTAATCACAATTTTGAGCTCTTGGATAAATTAATAGCCTGATCTCAATGCGTTGGGTGTTGACATCCTTGCGCCTAGTCACCCGTTACATGAGCTTCAGTTCACGAAGACACAAGGAATGTCAAATACCATGTAGACTCTGGAACCTCAATGTCCTCCTCACACGTAGCCGGACCAGCAGCCATCGTGGAGGCTGCTCACTCATGCTGGTCTCCTAAAAGCTACTGACTAAAGTTGCGCAGGGCAACAAAAACCTTTGTTTTCGATAATCATAGAAGCATTTCTCCAAGAGCAAGTGATACCGGCGTGTCTTAACGAATCCAATCAGATAATTCTACACAATCCAATCAAATGCACCAAATTTTGTAGATAGTGAAATGGGATTCTTTAAGTAAAGAGAATGGTATCTTTGAGAGGAGCCATCTGAAGCTTTGGTTTTGGTTTGATTGGAGGCCACTTGGATGCTGTTTTCTTGGAATCTGCTTTCCTCTGCGGATTCCCATTTTCCGCTTGTTTTTTCTTGTTTCAGCCAAACGCGTAGGAGGACTCGGCCTTCGTTTTTCCCGCTTGCTCTGTTTTAGGGTTTCTGGCCCATTTACTCAGACTCTATTGGAGTAGAATTGACATACTACTTCAACAGGACCGTAGTAGATTGGGATTTTGAGATATTTAATCTCTTTCTCTTTATAAATTTAGGTGGTATTCAATTATGATTTTAATGATTATTTGAAAGTTTAGCTGTATTCAATCAAGATTTTAAAAAAGTTATAACATTCTAGATGTATTCAAGTATAAATTAATTTTAAAGAATTTTTAAAAGTTGGGGAGTCTTAGAATATTTGAGAAATTTCATAGTTTATTTGAAGCATTCACAAATCTTACAACTCCTTGAGAATTTCATGGAATCACTAGAAATTAATTACACTCTATCAAAATCCACAAATGTATAAATCCATTAAAATCCATCAAAATCCCAATTGAATGCATCCCTCCAAGTGTCTATTGCCCAAGATTCAAAATCTTCACCTTCTTGTAGTCACTGTTCTAAAAATCTCCGCCTAGGGCTAGCCGCTAAGCAGCTAGCCACCGTCTCGATTAATGCCTAGGCATTTGAAAATTAAGAAATGGTGCCTAGACCTGTTGAAGCGCCCGCCTAGACCGTCTAGGCACCCTCGTAGCCCGTCCAGACCCGTCTAGGTTGCGACTCATTTAGACATTAAATAGTTAACTTTCATTTTGAATTATATTTTTTTTCAATAAATTGTAAGAGACTTGTTGAATACTTAAATGAACGTACATTATATGCTTGTTCCCCATGTTTTCA